>RJVU01036043.1:3979997-4080628 GCA_003731715.1 Anabarilius grahami
CTGCCAATGTGATCTCAGTTAACTATAAATTCCAGCTCTGGAATATATTAATACCCAAAATAGTTCAAAAGAGAAAATTAACAAATAGAATAAAGCCTATAAAAGGAAAGTCATGAGATGGGAAACTTGGATACATGTTTATACATTTCCTAAGTAGTTATATAGAGAATACATAGGATTAAGAGAGTTTATTTGTCCTTCTCAGGAAGAAGAAGTCACTAACATTCTTTCTGATCATATAAGTACCCTGTATCTGTAACAGGACACCTAGTTCTGTCAGCGTGTTAGCTACATTTGGGATGTTGGTTGCAGTTTTAGGGGGATGGGTTCACAGAACTTTGATAGTGGGAGTGAGTTTATGGGTAATTCATTAAATACAATGAATAATTGTGTGGCTGATTGATCCAGACGCTACATTCTTTTTCTCTATTTGAATTCCAGCAGTGGAGACACTGCTAAGTGTAATACTGCCCTCCACAGGTCAAAGTTTGAACTAAATTGTCATATACAATATTCTAGTGCAAGTATATAACAATTAGTTCAAACTTTGACCTGTGGAGGGCAGTAATGCACCTAGCAGTGTCTACACTGCTGGAAAAAGAAGAAAAGAGCTAGTTCAAGATGAGCATTTATTGTTAAAACTTATATAATTTATTTATCTTTTTTAAGAAAATGAGCGATGGTTTCTCTAGATAAGACCCTTATTCCTCGTCTGGGATGAGAACGCTTTGAAATGAAATGAAACTGTAATTTTGACCTTCAACCATTTGGGCTCCATTGAAGTCCACTATATGGAGAAAAATCCTGGAATGTTTTCATCAAAAACCTTAATTTCTTTTCGACTGAAGAAAGAAAGACATGAACATCTTGGATGACATGGGGGTGAGTCATTTTTAATTTGAAAGTGAACTAATCCTTTTAAATTTTGACAGTACAGAGGTTTATTAAACTCCATTAGCTGCCATTCTATGTACTATTTCTAAGCCGTTGAGACTCATTTAAGCTTCCATTCTAATATTTCTAATCCATCCATCCATCCATCTATCTATCTATCCGTCTGTCTGTCTATCTATCTATCTATCCATCTATCAAAACTACTAAACTAAAACTATTTCAAACTGAAAACCTTCAAATATCAAGCTTTTAAAACTACTTCAAACTTACTAACTAGGCTTTTCCAAGCCAACTTAAAGTTTATGTACAAACTTTTTTAATCTAGTTTAATATACTTTTCTGTTAAATACTATGTCTGAAGTGCAAAGTGTGCTTTTCTGTGTTGAAAAGCTGCAGTGAGTAAAACAAGACACTGTCCAAAGCTCTGTGGCCTATTGATTAGTATGCTATAATAAATTCCAGTAGGAGTTCAATCTTCAGCTGGCTGACCTGTCAGTGGCGCTGGTGGAATCAGACTGGCAGCTGCCATCAGCGCCACTGACAGGTCACGTGACCTGTCAGAATCAGACTGGCAGCTGCCACCAGGTCATGTGACCTGTCAGTGGCTGCTCCCGCCAGCCAGTTGAAGATTGAACCCCCACTCAAATTCTTTGCAAAAAGATTTGCCAATACACCTAACATACTGTTTTGTGTCCATGTCATCTTGCTTCTCCTGACCACATTAATCTAATTGACTCCATACAATCTTGCAAATTGAATTTTGGGGTGTCACTGGATGAATGACTCTAAATGCTGTCTTTAAAAGTCCCATCTTGTGTAAACAACTGACAATGGTATTTACCTAATTAGGACAGACAATGTTCAACAATGAAATGAAGGGAAAAAAGGCAAGCCATATATATTTAGGAGAGAGTGACCAGAGTCAAGTTATATATACACAACTTTATTTAACATTATTGTACATCTTTTCATAGCAGAGGAACACTGAAACATGAAAAACAGAAGATCCACAAAGTGTAGAGCAATCAATGACCTAAAAAAGAAAAAAACAATTAGCATAAATTCACTGTTTCCAATCTGAAACCACACAATAAAATGGTAATGGTTTTTACTTACATGGCCTTGTGAATTACTCTAACCCATTCCTTGTTTTGTACTCATGCACATCAGTGCTGTGTTGTTTGAACAGCTGTTGGGGAACAGAGAGGGTGTTTAGGAAACTTAAAAACAGGTGTAAGTTTGTTTGTATGTATGTATGAGAGATCATTTAAATGGAGTTACCAGAGCCCACAAGACAGCTGTACTTCCAAATGCCAGTCCTACTCTCAGCATGTTTGGCTTGGAGGGATCCGTTTTGAATGCTGTATAAGTATTTCTACTAACCACTGAAAACGAGAAAGAAAAGCAGAATGTATTAATGTAATACAACAGTTAATAAGATTATTGACAAAAAACAATAAACGTTTTTTTTCATTGTCCTTTGCTTGTAAATCACCAACACCTGAAAATGGCCATTTAATTACAGCATACTAGACTGCACATTTATATAAACACTATAAATATGGACAATTTATTTTAAAATGTTAAAATAGATATATGAAATATATATAAATACATCAGACGTGTGTTGTAACTAATGCATTGGCTGCTGTGTTGCTAGTCTTGCTAAGCTAAGAAAGGTCAGGCCATACTGCTTTGCTAAGATAGGGCGAATAAACAAATTTACCAAAGAAATGTACTGGGACTATAATGTACGCCAGATATAATTTGCATTGCCATACTCACTCTTATTGACAGTTGAAGTCCGCAACAATAACCGGCCGAGAAGCATTTTGACAGCGTTTCTCTACCACACAAAATTCGATCTTTGCTCGATTGTCTTTCCTGCCTCCTAGACTGGCTGACTTAGCGGCGCGTAGAGTAATCGATCACGAATGAAAGACTCGGTAACACACTTTATCCCTGCGTCTCAATCAGCTCCCTAGGTCGTGAATCAGTATATAATGAAAGTGAATGTGGCTGATACCCTGATCAGTGCCCTGACTACTGAACTAGGGAGCTGATTGAGACACACGGTATGACTCACTCCACTCTATACTGTGTTTTGTTCTTATAACAAAGTATACAATATATACCAGTTTATACACAAACATTTAAGAGTGAACATAACAACTATTCATTAATTAAAAACTCTATTTTCATGAAAAATATTAATATAAGCCTTCTCTGTAAGTGACATTTGGCTTGGACCTTGACCATTTCTTTTTGTGTATTGTGAAATTTTCCCAGAACAATAAAAAAAGTTGTACAACAATAAAAAATATTGTTGTTTTAACTCCAATTGTGTTTAATAATATAAATAACTCCTATGAACATGCAGTCTTTAAGATACTGTTTTAGAAACACCACTTCCACGAGCTCTTAAAAAATGTATAATTTGCTGAGGTATGGCGTCAAACACAATAGCATACTACCAAGATAATATTGCCATCTCGTGACTACAATGCATACTGCATAACAGTCATAAATATTTGTGCTTGGCCGTGTATTTAATTGTAACTATAATTATAAATTTAATAAAGTCACTAAGATGCACTCTTACACTTTATGTATTTATTTCCTATAATTATATATACATAATTTATAATATACTAAAAAAAAAACTTTCATCCCCGCCTCGGAAATGCTGCACACCCAGCGCATGCGCAGTTCACCGTTTGACCCGGGGAGAAGCAGCGTCGCCATTTTGGTTCTGAAGGGGGGCCTGCTGTCACCACGTGAAGTCGAGGAGCCCCAGACAGCGAAGTTCGGGGGGCTTTTACGATACAGCAGACAATCCAGCCAGAGGATCGCGGATTCCGATTCATGATTAGAACAAAGTCACGGTTGACCAACACTCAAACAGAAGAAGCATGCCTTCGATAACTCTGCCGCCGAAGGAGAACGCTCTCTTTAAGAGAATATTGGTAAGTTGGGGGAAATGTATCTGCAAACGAACGTTGGATTGTTAATAATAGAAAGGAAGCGTGTATCAGTCGCCTTCCTATTTTAGCCAGGATCTCTCTCTGCTGACCTCACGAGAAACCTCCTAAGAGTATTTTGCATGCGAAGAGAGCGTTGGCATTGCTTTAATAGTCGAAACATGGCTAATAGCTCTTGCACATTCACGCAATTTGAGAGCAGATGAACTTGCCTGACACACAGCAGCTAACTGCCTTAGCACATTAGCGCAAAAGATGTGTGATTTGTTAGCTGTGTGGCCGGAATAACCATTAAACAGTGCTATAAAGTCGCTTTATAAAGCTGTACCAATAATAACGTGTGGTGTTTGAGTGTTTCGTGCTCTAAATCATGTTAAAACGCGGGATTGAATCGATTAGTCACCGTACACGTTAACAGATGAAAGTTAATCCATTTAAAGCAACATCAACCGCAAAAATAACGGCAGTATTGGAAACATATTAAGGCAGTATTGAGGTAGTTGCTTTAGTGGTTACAGAATTGTTACGCAAGCTTTACTGGAAAAAAACATTACTTCAAATGCACCATTATTGTGCATTGACACTTTTATTAGTAACGTACCTGAACACCACGCCTCAAAAACTGCTGTCAGATGCTAACTGGACAAATCATACATGAACATTAACTTAAAAAAAAAAAAAACATGAATCATGTTTGGTGGTGATATTAGGGAGTGGGACATTATCATTCTAGATAGATTTTGGTTAAACTCAATGCAAGATGAGTGTGTTTGATTTTAAGTGCCTGCAAAAATTAAGTTATATTTATGTTAATTTGCTTATTTATAAATAAACTTTGGCATTACATTTTTGGTATTTATAAGAGTGCACTAGCACATAGATGGCCTCAAAGCTATAAAACCTTGTGATTTCACAGGTCTTTAATATGGTTCACACAGAAACCAAAAGAGAATGTATTCTGGGAGACTAGCTGTGTCTCAAAACCTATTGAGCTGTCTACCTAGACAGTTAGGTCTAGTTAAGAGTTTAAGACATTGCCAATAATATGACTGCCCTGATAGAGAACAATTGGAAATCGTTTCATACACCCAGTCCAAATGATGCACTTTTGTTCTTATGAAATTCTTTGTGCTTTTGGAAGTTGTTTTTAGGTCATAGTGACTCAACAGCTACTTGCCCAGTCATTGCTCTTAGTAATGTGTATTAATAATGACCAGTTGAGAAACAGCCCCAAGTAGTTGTTTTTTCTTATTATAAGACTATCCTGATTTTTCTTGTTCCAGAATGCAAAGTTAGACATTTTAAGTCATCTGACATTGGTTTATTTGTGTTTTCTGACATCTGTTTCTCTTCTGGCAGAGGGCTGGAGGTTGAATTGCTAGAAGTCCTTTTTGTGATTTTTATTTTTTTCCAACTAACAAAATACTTTTAGTCATGGTAACCTTGCAAACAGCAGTGCCTAATGAGGTCAGTCCATTAAACATGCTAATGTTAGAAGGACATTCCTTCACGATACTGTTATGTCGATATTTGGCAGACAGCTTTCCTGCGATGTCAAAACTGTTGTGGTGACCAAAGTAGATTGGAATCCGTTTTTAATCAACATCTCACCATCATAGCCTTTTTTTCGGAGCCTGCCACAGGCATTTTAGTAGCATTGTCAGGGTTCCTGTGCTGTTTGGAAAAGTATGTAATTTGATTTGAGTAATTTTCAGGTCTGGATAAGTACAGAAAAATATTTGTTTCCAGACTATTGCCCCTATTCAGTTTTCTAAATATAAAATTAAGAATTTCTAAAAAAATAAATGTATCATAAAATTTTAATCGATTCTCATTTTTATGAACTGATATCAATTCTTAAATCCCAAGAATCAATCTATTAGTCTATGCTGTTTCCACTTGATGAATAAACAAAACTTTGTAGCGCACCTCCTATCCAATAAATCACAATAAGTCTCAGCTTTCAAATTCTGTCCATTTTTATTACAAAATTCAAGCAATAAATATTGTTTTGGCGCTCTTTAATGTTGTGAGATGGATTGTTGTAGCACCTTAGTTCAAGAGAAGCGGCAGCGCGGAGCGCATGTAAACCGACCATCTCTTCCACTTTACTACTAGTTACAACACGAAATAAACATTAGCGAACATCGGAAACAATTTTGAAAGATACATTACAACTTACCGAAATCCGTATCATGTCACATGTAATCACTCAATCAGTGTTTAACCACAGAACAACGTCAATAAAACAGCTTGTAAACAATATCATTTAATGTTACATTTACCTCAGAAAAGCCATTCAATGACCATAAACTTGTTAGTCAACTAGAAAAATGAACTCTAGAGAGGAGCATTTTGCTAAATATATGCACCACGTTGTATATTCATTCAATTTTTTCTTAACATGTTCTTCAATATTTAATGTATGTTTGAATAAATCCCTTTTATGACAGACACTATTTAAATGTTTATATTTCAAAAAATGAGTACAAACATAATCATCCATAAAATAATCAAAATACTCACATAATCAAACTTTTTGTAATTATTAAATTAATATGAAATCCTTATGTATAATTTAAATGTAAGTAGCCTATACAAGTCAGTTGATTTTAACCTTTTAATATTATAGTAATGTACCAAATGGGGTGCCCTGTATAGTTTAAAACATTAGTTGAGACATTTTTTTTTTCTTTGAGAAAATTTGCCCTGTACTGTACCTGATACATACCCCAAATTAATCGATATTGAATGGAATTGAATCAAAATTGGTATTGTTTTGAATCGCAAGCTTCAAAATAGAATCGAATCATGAAATGATTTAGTGATTGTTTAATTGTCAAACACGACTGAATGAATTCTTAACTGTAAGCGAGTCTCTTTTGAACTTCACTAAATAAATGTGCGTTCAAACCAGCAACAAATAGCAAGCGATCGTCTAAATCAGACTGTACTTTGCAGTTTGGTGATCATGCATCATCAGACCATATTTACAGTACAGTAAGTGTACAGTTTGCGCTAATGTGTCAGAGGTAAATATATGCAGGTTATAAAGTGTTTTAGGTTTTTTATCAGAAAACCAATGCAAAACAGAAAATAAAAATATTTAATGATGACTGTACTATTACCAAAAATCATGCTGTATGAACCATTTATGTTAAATATTGTCTGAAAAATCATTTGGACGTCTGGAAATTTGAGCCTGGAATAGTTTGGAATTTTGAAATGGAAAATGTGTAGGAACCCTGCATTGTGAAGTGCTTTAATAAGAGTTACACCAGTAAGCAGCAGATCTTTGAGGGAAACGTCTCAGATTTTTTCCTGACATTGATATCTTGATTATCCAGCACGTGTCTTTGCAGGAGTTCATGAATTCTTTTAACCTTTGTGTTCTCTTATGTCGTCTTCTACAGAGTGCCAAGGTGATTTACATTTTTATCATACACTCACTGTGCTGATTTTGTAGTTGCGTTGGTTATGCGTCTCACCTACTTTTGGTGATGTTTTGGTTTGATGTTTCTGGTTTGATGTGTTCAGAAGCTGTACATCTCTAACCACACACCTTTACCGTACTTTCATTTTGCCTAATATACTCAGTGAAAGTGATTTTAGTGAGCGTGCTTTTCTCGTTTTATGTCTTGCAGAGATGCTACGAACACAAGCAGTACAGAAATGGCCTCAAGTTTTGCAAACAGATCCTGTCCAACTCGAAGTTCGCCGAACACGGAGGTAAGACCATTCTCCGACATTGATTACTTATTTTCATCATTTTGACTAATTAAATTTGTTGAGCACATAATCATCTTTTTTTCCCCCATCCCTCAGAGACCCTCGCAATGAAGGGACTGACTCTGAACTGCTTGGGTCGAAAGGAGGAGGCGTATGATCTAGTGCGACGAGGTTTACGAAACGATCTAAAGAGTCATGTCTGTATCCTTAACTTTTCCCACTGTCAATAGATTCATGGAAAGCATTGTCAAAAGAAGTATTAGTAATTTTTGTGCACGTATGAGCTTGTTGTATGCAACTATTACTGAATGAAACCGAGTTTAAGGTCATTGTGACTCTTAATCTCAGGTGCCTGGCAACTGTACGACACTGATTGTCCTACAGTGTAGTTTAAAGTCAGCATGAAATGGAAATTGGGATAGGCTTTTCTTCCCTATTGTGATGTATACCGAGTTAAACAGTTTCTTGAACAAAAAAAATGTAGGGTGGGACTTGATTTTGTCCATTGGGAATTGATTGGATGGTTGTGGTTTGTTATTGCTTTGATCTCATGTGAGTGACAGGTTGTCCCGCCCTCGCACCAGTGAACACGTCATCAGAGAAGAGAAAAGAGTCCTTGCAATAGGAAGGGGAAGTTATTTTGAAGACTATGAGGACACATGAATTGAAAAAATGATGTGCACAGATAAATCATTTATAATAAATACTGCAATATTCTGTAAAAAAAAAAAGAATTGCTAATTTCTATTTCATGGAGACTTTAAAGAATAGGTGCAGATTAAAGGTGCAATATGTACGATTTTTGCAGTAAAATATCCAAAAACCACTAAGCCAGTGTTATATTTTGTTCACTTGAGTACTTACAATATCCCAAATGTTTCCAACTATTTGTAAATCGTGTATATAGAATACCCGCGTTACCCTCGGTTTCCGGTTTTATTTTGTAGAAACCATGGAAACACCTAAGACGCTTTAATATATTACACATTTTAATAGACAAGGGAACAACTGTTTTGATATATTTATAGACAGAAAACTAATTGTTATATAGCTCAACACGTTTAGTCTAATTTTCTTGATTTTTTTGCGAGTACCATGCTTCACCATGCCTCAGAGAAAAACACTATTTTGTGAAGTAGATAACAAGTAGATAACTTTATTTTTAGTAACGGTAATACAGAATTTTCTCCATCAAACAATACGTTTTAAAATGAATTGCATGCCATTTATCAACTCAAGCCATCCAGTATTTAATATGATATTCTAAAATCGATCTATCTTACTGCAGTGTGCAACAAGTGTCTCACAGCAGCCGGAAAAACAGAGCTGCGTTACCTCATACTTATGACCGGAAAAGCAGAAGCGGCGCCGGCGACTGTGTCATAATAAAAGTTCCACTGCTCGTGAGGCGTGTGTTGCGCAATCGCTCCAGCGGCCTCGTTCAGCTCCCACAACACTCGGTCCTGCTCTGCTTCATACTACAATAACGTTAATAATCACATCCATGAACATGATTTCTTCCCGAGTCCTATCCCTATTCTTTTGCACCATCCGTTGAGGTGAAGACCACGTCCCAAGATTCTGCGCTCAAACTTGGTGTCATCAAGCTATGCCTTTTTTTTTGAATAGGCCTCTACTGGACAGAAATCCTACATACTGCACCTTTAATCAAAATGTTGATAGTATTGTGATATGGCCTAGTCCGATTATCAAATTGCAAAGGCTGCTATTCAATTAAATAAATATGCACTGCATGTTAAAATGTAAAGCATGGCACTGTTTTATTGTATTTTTTTCGTACAGTTTTCTTAAATTCTTAAATATATATATTTTTTTAAATGTAAAAAAAATATATTTATATTCACCCCCCTAAAATCAGTCAGCCCTCGGCGCAGTGCTGTTTCCTGTCCTTAACTCTTCTTCAGGTTGGCACGTGTATGGTTTGCTTCAGCGCTCGGATAAGAAGTATGACGAGGCCATCAAGTGCTACAGGAATGCTCTTAAATGGGACAAAGACAATCTGCAGATCCTCAGAGATCTCTCACTGCTGCAGATCCAAATGAGAGACCTCGAAGGGTACAGGGTAAGTTATTTTGAGTCAGGAAATGGCAATGTTCCATGGAAAAAGCCAGTTAAAATACTGTTGATTTATATTTTTTCCAAAGTAATCTTTTCTCTTAAATTGTTATGGTGATATTATAATTTATAACATTTAGATTAAATTAGAAATATGCTCATTATAAGATTTCTCAATTCTCTCATTTCTCTTTCACAGGAGACCAGGTACCAGTTACTGCAGTTGCGTCCGGCTCAAAGAGCCTCCTGGATTGGATATGCCATTGCGTACCACCTTCTGGAAGATTATGAGATGGCAGCTAAGATTGTGGAAGAGTTCCGCAAAACACAGCAGGTATTTTTTCACCACTTTCTGTCAGTTGTGTCATCTACACCAAGTTTATTTATTGCGAAAAGTTTAGTAGGGAATACTACCAAGTGTTTGTTTTTGGATGCCACTGAGGTTCGTGGATGATTGTGTTTCAGACGTCTCCCGAAAAAGTGGATTATGAGTACAGTGAGCTTTTGCTGTATCAGAACCAGCTGTTGAGAGAGGCCGGGCTTATCAAAGAAGCCCTTGATCACCTGACCAACTATGAAAAACAGATCTGTGACAAACTGGCTGTAGAGGAGACACGAGGTGTGTTTTTATCAATGTGTCAGTGGGTGTTAAGTTCAATGATGTGTCAGTTATTGGCCGATATCAGAGGGTTTCTCTTTTTTTCAGCTGATTGGATGTTTAACTGCATGCTAATTTTTTCCTCTTTTTTTTTTTTTTTGCTAACTTTGCACTAATTTAATAACACAATTTTGTTATCAAATATCAAAATAAATATTCATATTTTAACAGTGCACAATATAATGTTATCATGCCTAAATTCACTAATAGAATTTATTTTAGTTATTTAACTACTATACAAAAGTCTTCTTTCAAAAAATTATTTTGAAAGAAGTCTCTTATGCTCACCAAGGCTGCAATTATTTGATCAAAATACAGTAAAAATGGAAATATTGTGGGTTACACTTTATTTTAAGGTGTCTTTGTTACACTGTAATTATTCATTTAAGTACTGAGTAATATTAAGTAACTACATGTATTTACTATAGGGTTAGGATTAGGGTTTTGGTTTGGTTTGGTTTAGGTTTAGTTGCATGTAATTATGCATAATTTACAGTTATTACTATAGTAACTACATGTAACATAAGTAACAATGACACTGTAAAATAAAGTGTTACATATTGTGAAATATTACTACAATATAAAACTGTTTTCTATTTTAATTTAATTAAAAAATATTTATTCCTGTGATGCAAAGCTGAATTTTCAGCGTCATTACTGCAGTCTTCAGTGTCACGTGATCCTTCAGAAATCATGCTAATATGCTGATTGGATTCTCAAGAAACATTTCTTATTGTTATCAATGTTGAAAACAGAATCTTTGATGAATAGAATGTTCAAAGAATAGCATTTATTTTAGATAGAAATCTTTTGTAACATTATAAATATCTGTACTGCCCATTTTGATCAATTTAATGCATCCTGGTAGTGTATTTTTAATTTAGACAAAACAAGACCATATCAATTTGAATCTGTATATTACCACTGTTGGCTAGAACTTTAATAATGGTGCATCCCTTTGTGTGTCATTTGGAAACTAGTTTATCATGTGCTGTTGCAGTTTATTTAAAGCAAAGTGTGTTGGTATGTGTTTAGGAGAGCTGCTTCTGAAGTTAGACCGGGCTAGTGAAGCTGCGGAGGTTTACCGCCGACTGCTGGAGAGAAACCCTGAGAACTGGAGCTATTATCAAGGACTGGAGAAAGCACTCAAACCAAGTAAACACTCATTATCCTAAATGCAGCAAATCTTGGCCGATTTTCATTTCTGTTAGCCCTTATTATATGTCATTCTGCTTTCAGAGAGTGCCGAGGAGAAGCAGAAAATCTATGAAGATGCCTGGATTAAGTATCCTAAAGGCCTGGTGCCAAGAAGACTTCCTCTCAGCTTCCTCACAGGTCAGTGTCAGTCTTGTCAAATCAATAGGGCTGTTATGCTCTCATAATGTGTCTGTGTATATGACCACATTTGGTTCTCGCAGGTGAGAAGTTTAGAGAGTGTTTGGATCGCTATCTGAGGATGAACTTTAGCAAAGGATGCCCGCCTGTCTTTACCACACTCAAATCACTCTACCACCAAAAAGACAAGGTGAGATGACGATATGACCTTGAGATGTGTAGAAATTTCAACAAATAAGAACATACACCTTTTGTATAACATCTTCCCGTCTTTTGCAGGTAGCGATAATTGAGGAGTTAGTTGTGGGCTATGAAAAAAGTTTAAGAACCTGTAAAATGTTTAACCACAATGGTGAGTACATGTAAACAAATTTTAATGACGGATGGCAGTTGAAGTAATGGTGTGGATGGTGCCAAATTTCTCACTGTGGACATGTTGCTGAATTTGAAGATGACGGGAAAACGGAGCCACCCACCACTCTACTGTGGGTTCAGTTTTTCCTGGCCCAGCATTTCAACCATATCGGCAAACAGACGCTGGCCCTTGAATACATCAACACAGCCATTGAAAGCACCCCCACCCTCATAGAGCTCTTCCTCATCAAGGCAAAGATATACAAGGTAAAACAGACTCAAGTCAATGAAACAAATTGAGGTACTTTGCATCAAGAGTTAACAAAATGCCACCTTTACATTTGAGAAGTGTTTTAAAATGTTCTCATGGCCGACCCATTAAACAGAACTTGAGTGACTTATTTTCCATCTCTCTTGTTCTCTTGAAAGCATGCAGGGAACATCCGTGAAGCTGCTCGATGGATGGATGAGGCCCAGGCTCTGGACACTGCTGACCGCTTCATCAACTCCAAGTGTGCCAAGTATTTGCTGAAGGCTGGCCTTATCAAGGAGGCTGAAGAGATGTGTTCCAAGTTCACACGGGTTAGTGTGGTTAAGCTCAAATGACACCAATTATTGCATATATGCAACCGTTCAAAAATGTGGGGTCTAAGATTTTAAGAAATAAATACTTTTATTCAGTAAGAATGCTTAAATTGATAGAAAGTGTCAGTAAAGATATTTAGAATATTACGAAATACTTTGATTTCAAATAATGCTGTTCTTCTCATAATCAAAGGATGCAAAAAATCAAATCTATCACGATTTCCATGAAAATTCAGCTTTGCCTTCACAGGAATAATTAACATTTTTAAGGGTTAGTTCACCCAAAACTGAAAATTCTGTCATTAATTACTCACCCTCATGTCGTTCCAAACCCGTAAGACCTTCGTTCATCTTCGGAACACAAATTAAGATATTTTTGATAAAATCCAGTGGCTCAGTGAAGCCTCCATTGCCAGCAAGTTAATTTACACTTTCAATTGGAGGTTATTTTGGCAGCTGTTTCTTGGCTCGCAGTGTATCTGAATAGAGAGGGAGACTGATTACACTGAAAGACTGTTTCAGTAATGTTACCTTTCACCAAAGAAAATCTTGTTTCAGTTTTGTCAAGGTAATGCATAGTTTACTGTAAAATCTAATAATTCACTTAGCACTAATAATTATTAGGTGGGACTTGCTTTCCTTACAACTTCCATATTGTCCTTTTTAATTTCTCACGTATATTTTTCCAAGAGTGTCCGTCTCATACCAAAAATATCAATCTGAGTGTATCGGATCTTTGTTGTTTCCTGCAGGAAGGAACCTCTGCGGTAGAGAACCTGAATGAGATGCAGTGCATGTGGTTCCAGACTGAATGTGCTCTGGCCTACAAGTCCTTGAACAAATATGGAGATGCGCTAAAGAAGTGCCATGAAATTGAGAGGGTATGTCCTACAGCATTAGACACTGTAAGATGTTTATTTCAACTTTAAATCTGTAGTTGGCGAACTGCCATGTTGAATACCTCCATGCTAAATCTGTATGTTTAGCACAAAGCTGGTTTAGAGTTCAAAATGAATGGTCTGAAATATCCTTACACTTTTATCTTTTGCCATTCACAGCATTTTGTGGAGATAACGGATGACCAGTTTGACTTCCACACATATTGTATGCGGAAGATGACCCTGCGCTCCTATGTGGATTTGCTCAAACTAGAGGATGTGTTGCGTATGCACCCCTTCTACTTCAAGGCAGCACGTACGGCCATCGAGATCTACCTCAGCCTTCACGATAACCCGCTCTCTGATGACAACAAGGAATCACAAGCCGACAATGGTACCTTCATGCACACTTAACAATTTTACACATTCAAACCTCTGAGGCCCATCCTTGATTTTTGGGCAAAGTTTACAAAAATGTCAGGTGAACTTTGTTTTCTGAACAATTGTTTGTTCTGTAGCCAACCTGACAGACAAGGAGCTGAAGAAATTGCGCAACAAACAGAGACGTGCCCAAAAGAAAGCCCAGTTAGAGGAGGAAAAGAAGAATGCTGAAAAAGAGAAACAGCTAAAGAACCAAAAGAAGAAAAAGGAAGAGGATGAGGAGGAAATTGGAGGACCTAAAGAGGAGCTCATACCAGAAAAACTGGCAAAGGTGTGTATGTTGACAAAGCCACTTGTTCTTTAGAGGATAAAGTATTTTGATTTGTTCATCACAGTGTCTTTTTTTTGTCTGTAGGTTGAGAATCCTCTAGAAGAAGCGGTTAAGTTCCTGACTCCTCTTAAGAACTTAGTAAAGAATAAAATAGAGACGCACCTGCTGGCCTTTGAGATCTACCTCAGGAAAGGTGGCCATATTGAAGAACTCAACAGTGATTCATATTGTTTCAGGTTCTTTGATTTAAAACTCATAATGTGTGTTTATGTTTGTAGAGAAGTATCTTTTGATGTTGCAATCAGTGAAGAGAGCTTACTCATTGGACCCCGATAACCCTTGGCTCCACCAGTGTTTTGTCCGATTCTTCAAAGGAGGTACATAAAGGTGCACATGCTTTCCTCATATAGAACAAAAGCACACAAGTACACTAAGATTTGTGTCTGTTTGCAGTGTCGGACAGTAAGGATATACCGGGGGCAGTGCAGACTGTTCTGAAGCAGGAGATCACAAAACTGTTTGGCGAGAGTGACCCCAAGACTTTCAACAAGAACTTCCTGAGCAAACATGCAAACTCAATACCACACAGGGTTGCAGGTACCCACTTGTGATGTTAATAAACTTTTAATAATAAGTAGGGCTGCACAATTATTCGAAATTAAACCGCACAGGATTTGGCAAAGGCCAACATTTTTTTTTATGCGCAGCTTGTCAGTGAAGCACGGCTCTGTGATCAGTAGTAAATGCTGCTCCATCTGAAAGCCAGAGGGCGCTCTCGTGCAGAAACTCCAAATATGCCCCGCAGAAGTACGATAACGCACGTCATTCCAGGCAATCCCTATGGGCATCATACTATCGTTGTAGCTGAATAAACTGAAGATTGAAACACTTTGATTGATTAAACATGATTAATAAACACACGACTTTGACAATATATGGTTATTTCTTCGAGCCTTCTCAGGTATTTTCATAATAATAATAAAGTATACTTATACTTCAATGCTAATCGACATAGATTTTATCACTGTATAGAATACTATGAAATATGTTGTGTGGCTTATTCTGATTAAGAAGCCATATAATCTCACAGAAGGACATTTTCAAACACTCAACTTGGTTTAAGCGTGATTTCATGTTAATTGTGATTAATCGTGCAGCCTTAAGTTTTTTTTTATAATGTGCCCAAGCTCAAGGTCGCTGTACAAGGAGATAAATGCATAAACACAGCATCAAACATAAATACATGCATCATACAGTACACACATGGGTATTTTTCAGCACTAAATCAGTATTTTAGAATGATTTCTGAAGGATCATTTGAAATTTAAGACTGAGGAAATGCTGAAAATTCAGCTTTGCCATCACGGAAATTACATTTTAAAAATAGAAACCAGTTACAGTAGTCAACATTTGAAGTGGATCAAAAAAGTTAATCAGAGTTGTCCTAGGAAGAAGGTTTTAGGACAACTTTGAAAGGTTTTGATCCACTTCAAATATTGACTACTGTATTTTAAATTGTAATAATGTTTCAGAATATTACTGTTTTTACTTCTTTCAAATCATACCAAACCCAGACTATTGAACGATATTGCACGTCATTAAGTGACAGCATGCCACTAAATTCTTTTAGCTGTGCATTTAGAATCTGCTTATTTTGTGTGCAGCTGCTAAGATGATGGTCTTTCTGGACCCCTCCTCTGAGGCCATGGCTGCTGAGCTGGCTACTTCTTTAAATGAGTCCCTTACAGGCAGAACCATTCAGGTACAACAACTATACACAGAACATTATAAATTTGGTGATATTTCACAAGAAAAGAATGAGGCTACATCTCTCATGTTTGTATGTGTGACTATTAGACGTGCACCGATGTGCTCCAGGCTTTGAGGGACGGCAGTCTGGGCTCACAGCAGGAGAAAATTGTGGAATCATACCGTGTGGCTTGCCATGGTGTCTATCCCTACGCCGTAGCCTTCATGCCCCCCGGTTACCAGGACAACTCTGTGGTGACCACCAACGGAGACCTGTCCCCCTGTGACCATGAGGACATGCCTAATGAGATGTGAGCATTTCAGGAAGTGAGCAAGGTGGCCGTTTTATGGCCGTCAGCATTTGAGACCAGACGCCCCACAGAGGTTGAGACTCCACTGCACTAATGAGACCACAGTTACCTTCTGCCTTTGCATCTACTCACGGGAGCGAGCAAGCAATAGGGGAAAAACCCGTTTTACTCCCTTTTTTTTTTCCCCTTTCTTTCTATCTTGTTTTTTTAATATGGCCAATGGCGTCTCTTATGCTAGAACAGAATAAACGGTATTACAGAGAAATATTGATCAAGACGGTCACAGTGAACTCATTGGGCCTAATTCCTGTTTATCAGACACATGCATCTTGCTTCTCATGTTTTTAAGAGTAATTTATATGAAATAATATTAAAGAGAACCGAATAATATGAGGAGGAACAATACTTTTGGTCCTGGTTTGACTTGCGTGGTCGTGTGCCAAACCTGTGGGGCGGACCTTTAGATGCAGATGACGGCANGGTGGGGGTGGGGGGGAGTGTGTGGCAGTGAATTAACGTGGCATTGTTGTGGGCACAAAGCAGTTCCAGGATCAGCCACCAGGGGGAGCCAGCAGTTGAAGCCAACCATGTCAATTGGGAGGAGACTTATGATGTTTGGCCAATAGGTTAACAGTCGATTTGAAGGTCACCCGGAGTGCCGAGGAGAGGCAGACGTGCATCTCTTTATTTTTTCTCTTTCATCCTCTGCTGCGTTTCGGTTATTCAGTGAACGTCTTAGAGGCGGCAGTGGCTTCTGTTGGACCTTTTACTGTGACTGTGTTTCTTTTGGGTTTGTTTGGCTTATTTTATTTTTCTCCTACTCATTGTTTGGGTTCTCTTATGCTGGTTTCAACCTTTCTGTTTATGGTTTTTTCCCCCCCTCTCTATCAAACATACCACTGTCTGAATTTGGAGAAAATGTCCCGTCATTTGACACTCACACAGTTACAAATAAAACAAAATAACATTACTGTGATGCAATTCTGTTTGTTTTTTTTTAATTTCCACATTTGGTTGTACACTTTAAGATGTAACAGTTTCAAATCTTAGAAAATACAGACCACAAGAATTTGAAGGGGCTGCTAAAGTTAAATTTGTGCTTTCAAGTATGCTTTTACTTGCCTTGATTTACGTTCTATAGCAATTGTTCTCAACCATTTTGACTACAAGGCCCCCCTGTTATCCACAACAATACTCAAAGACCCCATGTTTTTTCCCATTGTTTGATTTATCAATAAAAATCCTCATGTTTTTATCCAGTAAAAATTTAGAATTTTTATAAATATTTTGCAGTCATAATAATTACCCTGTAAAATATTTAGAACTTGGCCTAACTAGAAAAATCTAAATGTATGTTCATCATAGTTTTATGATTTTATTAACTTCCAGGGTCTAAAATTCACACTTTTAAAATTAGGCTTCCTCATATATTCCAGGTTTTCCAGGTAGCTGTTGATGGGCTGAATTACAATTAGACACATCTTGATTTTTAATTGTTTTGGTTTATTTTATACAATTAAAGGTGCAATGTGTAAAATTTGGGAGGATCTATTGACAGAAATGCATTATGTATATTATATTGCATTTCTGTCAATAGATCCTCCCAAATTTTACACATAGGTGTATAAAGACCTTACATAATGAAACGTTATGTTTTTTTTACCTTAGAATGAGCCATTTCTATCTACATGCACCGCTGGTCCCCGTACATGTTAAGTTGCCATTTTGTGGGGTGAGCGCCGTTGGTTGCAGTTCGCAACCTCACCGCTAGATACCACTAAAATTTACACATTGCACCTTTTAAGTCAATTGGTTGAGAAAAAAAATAAAACTGGTTGAGAACTACTGTGATAATGGTATATGAAAATAATTTGTTCACACCCTTTTTTTTTTACACACCATTTTGACCCATCTTCATAATTGTCTAAATTCTTGGTATGAAGAGTTAGTGGTTTACAAATGTTACAACAACATATTCATGGATGTATTATTATGCTTGTGATGTGGAAGTAATCTTAGACTTGTTTAGAGTCTGGCTTTGGGCACCGTGTCTGTCGGTCCGTTCTCATGTTGGCTCTGAGAGCTGAGGAAAGTGTGGTCCAGGTTAAGGTATGTAGTGATGAACTCTGGGAAATCATTCTTCTGCACTATCTCTAGAAACATGGACACAGCAGTCATCAACCTCTCTTGGTCTCTAAAGAGGGTGGAAAGAGAAAAGGTCAGTATTTCTCAATATGAGCTCTTGGGCAATCAGGTGGCATAGCTCTGTAACAGATTTATAATGTTAATTTAGACAAACTACTGTATTTAATAAATACAGTAGTTCCCCTGGGGGAGATTAAATAAAATCCAATACACCACTCCTTTTTATAATTTCTATAAACCATAAACAGTCAGTTTATTGAACAGTTTTTTTTTTTCATATTGTCCCCAAGAACATCCTGTAACCATGGTAAAATCACTGCAACACATTGTCTCTTGTTGCTTTAATCCCACTTCATTTTGTGTACATTCCAACAAATGTATTTCATCTGTACAGCATTCTCTACCTGTTTGTTTGGCAATGTATGGCTGCCTTCAGATCTCCAATCAGTTCTTCAGCCAAGCTGCTGACTAGACCTCGTGTCACTACCATCCCATCATCCTCTAGTCTCACCTGGTGCCGGATCCACTGCCAAACCTGATAAAAGCAGCCTCTTAGAATACGCTATGGTGTTACATTGTACCATGTGAGCTGAGCAGTGTTGTAAACTGACCTGAGATCTGGATATCTCTGCAGTTGCTGAATCCTCAACCTTCCCCAGATAGAAGAAATGACCTCTGCCTGTCGTTCAATGTTAATATCCATAAAAACTATTTTTTTTGTGTGTGTTGTTTAAAAAACAGTTGAAATCAAGTTTTGTACCTGAAAGCCAGGCTTCAATGAAGAGGACTCCTACAGCGATGTTATACCTCAGTCCATACAATGTTACTCCTCCCTATAGAATTATAAAGCACTTGAAAGTTACATATTATAAATCAATACAATGACAACCGCATTTTAAACTATAATAAAACTTTGGGTAGTACTTTATTTTACAGTCTTATTCTGCATGTAAATATTATGTACTTATTATAGCAATTACAATAACTAGGTTATACCAGTACTTTCTTGGGAAAGTACACATACTGTAAAATAAAGCAACTTTGCAAGACCTCACCACACCAAAGACCTTAAAAGGGACTTTGACCACCCATTTATTAAAAAGTTGACATGTAATTCAACTAACTGCAGGCATGATGAGCAAGTCCTCAGGGGTTACACTGATGTCCTCACGCAGCTGCAGGAGTTGGTTCTGACCGTGAGAGTGAAGCTGGAACAGCTAAGTGAGAGAGAGTTTTATATGTAAAGATCTGTTATATGTATATATGCTAATGTTATGATGGGGAAGTCATGAACAACCTGTTACAGTATGTGGGACACTTACTTTTTGCATGGGCTCAATCAGGTCCATGTCATAAACCATGAACCCATCAACTCCTGCTTTGATCTCCAGTAACTTAAGTCTAAAGCAACACAAGAAAGATAATTTGTATGGAGAACAAATACAGAAGTAAAACTGGATGAGCTGTTTTAATCAGCACACTCTACAGATTGATACATTATATTATTATGTAGGATTTAACATAACTTGGGTTAAATTTGCAAATTAATATGACTGATTAGGCAATTCAAATATGGATCACAGCACTCTAACGACACAAGTAGAGTCTCTGATGAATTTGAGTAGAGCACATCTGTCCAAAACAGGCCCTTGCAATTTTAGGGTATTGTGGGTGGTTTCCAGGGCATCCCTGTGTAGTCGCTAAGGTATTCTGAATGACTGTATAGGACTGCTATGCAGTTGCCAAGGTTGTTAGGTGATTTCATACAGTTCTAAAGAGTTTAAAGAGCCCACAGCCAAGTCTATATTATATTCTGGTCCTTAGAGGCTTCTGCTGCTCCTTCAATGTGAATAGGCCTTGTGTAGTTTGAAAAGTGTGTAATTTATGTTGGTTCATGGCACCGATGTTATCGTGTCAACGTCAGTGCTGTTTCTAATGCCGAATTTAGATGCAACTTTAGCGTCTATTTATAGAGTAGGGGGCAGGACGCTTCAGATTCTAGAGAGCATATGATTGGACAGAAAATCTGATAAGCTGAAGTGCAGAGTGATGTCATCAAAATTGTTGATCCATATTGGCGGAAGTGAAAGACTCTTAAGTTTTGAACACTTATATCTTCTAAATGCAAATTTTGTCATTGAATTGGAGCACACTAGCTTATAGATAACCTTAAGGCAAACATATTTATACTAAAAGCCAGAAAACTTACATTTTGATGTAATGGGGACTTTAAGGTATATTGTGTGTCCATAGTAACTATGGTGCAGAATTACAGGTCAAACTTTAATACTTAAGGTACGGTCACATTTATCATTGATCGGCTACATTTTGCAGGTGAAATCCAGTCATTCCAATAGGAATTCACACAATCAGGAGTTTTGCGTGAGGGTGAAAAAATTCCCCACAATATTTCGTTCAAATTTTTTTCAAAGCTTTTTTTGTTAGGATAGGACCATTTTTTGCCAAGATACAACTATTAGAAAATCTGGAATCTGAGGGTGCAAAAAAAATCTAAATATTGAGAAAAATCACCTTTACATTTGTCCAGATGAAGTCCTTAGCAAGACATATTACTTACAAAAAATTGTTTTTTTTAAATATATTTACGGTAGGAAATTTACAAAATATCTTCATGGAACATGATCTGTACTTAATATCCTAATGATTTTTGGCATAAAAGAAAAATCGTTAATTTTGACCCATACAACGTATTGTTAGCTATTGCTACAAATATACCCGTGACTTATGACGGGTTTTGTGGTCCAGGGTGACAAATGTCTGTGCTACTGACAATGGACCCATTTTTTGTATGCGAAATTTAGCTAATGTGACCTCAAATTGCTAATGTGATAGTTTAAATCCAACCCTGATCAATAGTAATAGAGCCACCTTAATATAGGATAATGAAAAAAAGATATCCAAAATAACACAAAAATTAAGGCTATTTCATGTTTAATGCCATATTAGGATTTATGTGCCACTGCATTTCTATTGTGATTATGGATTGGATTCAAATCACCATAGAGCTGTTATTTGCATCTTGCCTGGTGACAGTAGTGAGTACAGTCTTGTAGAGGTCATTCTCTTTGTCTCTAGGCAACAGCAATGCTGCCATGCCACCTGTTGCTAGGGCACCCCTGCGGTGACACGTCTGCACTAGAAGGTCCATGTAGCTGTGCAGGAAACGCTTCTCCATATCTACATACTTACTGCGGTCAGGGAGCAGGAAATCAGCTCGATGACCTAGAAAGTAAACCATCGTCACTAACTAGAGATGCAATTGGGTTTAAATTAGTCAAACTTCCAGAAAGCATATGAGCTGACCGAATTTGTTGACAAATGAAGCTGAGTAATCCCAGATGCCACAGTTGAGACCAGCAGAGTGCTCCTTGAGCTCATACAAAATCTCCTCCATCTCGAACGATGCCAGGACACACTCAATCAGCACGGTAGCCTTTATACAGCCCGCTGGCAGGCCAAGCTACAAAATAATTCAATCAATATCAGAATATGTTAGGAAATAAACTGCATGGAAGTCAAAAGTGCAATGGAACATATGTAATCTCGATCTGCACCTTCTTCTCAGTCCAGAAAAAAATCTGACTCCACAATCTGGCCTCCATGTAGCTCTCAACCTATACAACAAAACATGTAGATTTTCTAGGATATGTTTGATACTACACTGAAGTTCTGTCCTTGTAAACGAAGTAACATCTGACACTGACCTTGGACAAGTAGAAAAAGGGGCCACTCTGGTTTTGAAGAAGGAGTTTAGCATTATGAAACATCAGCAGACCAAAATCAAACAATGGACCAGGAACCTCTCGACCATTCACCTACAGAGAAACAGATGCTCATAGTCTTCTCACTACCAAGATCTCATTTGTGGTTGTAAGTGGTTATAATTTTAAAACAAGAAAAATCTTACAATAGAACATTAATTCATCCCAATGTGAAAGATGGAACTAGATCAGTTTCAAACAAACCAACACATGGACAGTCTATCAGAGGTATCCCAATCTGTGCCATTACACCATCTCAATACATATCCATACCATCATGTTGTGCTCCACCATGTTCCACGCTCGAGGACGGAGCATCAGCACTGGAGCCTGAGAAATGGGTGGTACATCTATTTAAAACAAAAGTGACACATTGTTAACACATGCTTTCCAGACATTCGGATGGGATGAGAATGTTTCATTAGTTTTAATAAATCAAGAAGCAAGAGATGACATGAGACTCACCTTGAAACTGGTTGTGCACAGCCAGGTAAACATTATAAATGCCCTTTATTTGATTGTGATATGTTGGGCAGTTGCCATCATCAAAATCAACCTACAACAGAACAGAACAATAGTACAATTACAAATTAGATGGTGCCAAACCAATTATGAATGCAAATAAACTAAAATCACTGATACATACAAATTGAGTATACATACAAATAGTCAATACATCTTTTTTGTATTCAGTGCATTGTAGAATACAATATATTTTTGCATGTTTAGTTTATTGTATGTCACCATCATATTGGCACAACCAAGTACTACCTGTAACCCTTGGGCAGTAGATTTGAGTCCCATAATAAGGCGTTGTGTATTACATGGTGAAAGGTCACCAATGTCCACATGTCTGCAGTGTAGTCTGTCTGGAACTGGGTTAACTCTCCAGCTAGGATCATTTCGGATGTGAGCTGTGTCCTGCAGAAAGCCTGGTAACTCTCCAGTAAGATCCAACTGAACTTTCCTTAGGACTCTCAAGTTCAAAACCTTGTAAAAGTGTGAGAATATCTCTAAATAAAAACTCATCCAAAAAATAAATACAAAAACAAACATGTGTAATTTGGGTTCCCTCGCTTTTAAATGACTTTCTGTGCAGATAATCCACAACAAATCAAATAATTGCCTATTATACAGTATTTTGTTTGTTTAAAACAAGCAGTAAATACTATTAGAAATGATTTATATAAGTAAATGGATTCCCAATACCTTGTCAACCTCTGGTTGGAAGGTAGAAATGAGTTCAGACAGAAATTGCAGAGCATCAGAGTTAAATAAAGTGTGAAACTCTCTCTCCAGTCCTGAGGGAGGCGTTTCCAGCTCAACACCTTGATATACCTATTTATCATCACATTAAATCTGCATGATCTCCAGACACTGACATCAAACAGCAGTTTCATCATATAGTGCTGCACATTACCATTCAGTGACATTGTGACACACTTAAAAATATATAAATTCAAACAATAATATGAACATAATGAACACATTTTCGCGAATAAACTTTAAACGTTTTATTGAGTGTTTTATTACTGTTTTAAATAGTAACAAATTGTAAGAACTTACCAACATTTTCTGCAGTGGTTCAGTAAATCTAGAGTTGGACTTTGGTAAGTGTCACTGTTTACTTGAAGCCACACATGACTATAGTGTAGTGAGGTTTCATTCGTGAACGAATCGGTGTTTTGAACCTTTTAAGCGAATGAATCAGTGAACGAACCCAACTGAATCTTTTTAGTCGATTCTCCTGCAATGTAACAAATAAGTCATCCCTGGAAAGAAGTAAAATCCCACCCCATTGTTTGAATATAATGTAAAACAAATATAATAATTCAATTTAATTACTTCTATATTTAATTAGTTTGTGGGTGTGTGTTTTGTGTGCTCCGTTTACAGTGGTCAGTTTTGTTGTTTTTTCTGTGTATTGTTTGGAAGTACCAAACAAACGCTCTCAGTATTCTGTTCTCGCGAGATTACAGTTATGCCAACGTCGTACGTGGCTACAGACCCAAACAGTGTAAGAGGACTCCGCCAGGAATGCATCAGCAAAATGCGGAGGCAACCGGTCAACATGTCAAATACACTCACCGACGTTTGAATCTCAAAGTTTTGCACATGAAGCTTGAGGTGAAGGGCTGAAGGTTAAGCTAAGCCTGCGTTTGAATCGCTTATCTGACCCGTTAGTACATTTGCACTGTGTCCGTCTGTCACTTGTTTCTCTATAGGAAGACAGCATGGCAGATATCGAGTCTTCTTTTGAATTTAGCTCATCTTTGACCAGCTCTTCGCTGCCTCCCCCACGGACTCGAATCTTTAAGATTATCGTGATCGGAGACTCTGGAGTTGGCAAGACTTGCCTCACCTATAGATTCTGTGCGGGCAAGTTTCCAGACAAGACTGAGGCCACTATAGGTGTGGATTTTCGGGAGAAGGTTATTGAAATAGACGGCGAGAAAATCAAGGTGAGGATGCTTATAATTTTAGAAGGTTATTGTGTTAAATTATTCCATTGTGCGTTGTTTTAGCCCAGTAAAGCATGACATGTGAAATAATAGTCAGAAAAATAATTTTTAATGGAGCAGAACAGTATATTTAAAAAAAAAAAGATCTTTTAAAAATGTTTGCACATGTGCTTTATGTTTTGTATCATATTTGATACACTTGGGGAGGAAATTTTACCTCAATTTTATTCAGAGGCCTTAAACTGAGAAAAAATATACAATTTGGTGCAGATGATATTTATTTGGCCAAAAAGTAAGATGAAATTCTGATAGCATTTATTGTAAATCAATTAAATTTTGTAACAATATAGCAGAATATGTAAATAAAACGCATATAAATATCAGTTGTCACTCTATATCCCTATAATTAGTAAGATATTGAGTAATTGTAAGATCTTAGTAAGATATTTAAATGTGTATTTTATTATAAAATTTAGATTTTTCTAAAAAAGAAAATGCTATATGGATAATTAAGTAAACCAATGTTGCTCCACTAAGTGTTCATTAAAAGTTACTCTTTGTTTACTTTATGAAATATTATATTATTCAAATTTACTAAGTGTAAATTTTGACAGCCTCTCATGCTCAAGACTTTTATCATGCACATTATACCTGCCTGTGTTGTTTATTTACGCATGAACACACAGACATAATTTGACAGCTAATTGCTTTCCCTTTTTCCCACTACCAGGTCCAGTTGTGGGACACCGCAGGTCAGGAGCGCTTCCGTAAGAGTATGGTGCAGCACTACTACCGCAACGTCCACGCTGTGGTGTTTGTCTATGACGTCACCAATGCTGCTAGTTTCCGTAGCCTTCCGGCATGGATTGAGGAGTGCCGTCAGCATGCCCTGGGCCAGGAGGTGCCCAGAATCCTGGTCGGCAACAAATGCGACCTGCGCCACGCCGCACAAGTGAGCACTGACGTAGCACAGCAGTTTGCAGATGCACACTCAATGCCTCTGTTCGAGACCTCTGCCAAAAACCCCTACGGAAACGATGACGGCAGTCGGAATAATAGTGACCACGTAGAGGCCATTTTTATGACGGTGGCGCACAAGCTGAAATCTCAGAAACCGCTGGTGTTAAGCCAGCCACCTTGCGGATCAGGAGATACTGTCACTCTCAGGAGGCAGGACGAGGAGGACAGGGAAAGTTGGGGCTGTGGTTGTTGGAGGAGCTAATGAAGTACATGTTTAAGGGAGGAGGAACCTCTTTACAGGACAGAGATGACAAAGGTGAAGCACTTTTTAGAGAAGCAGATGTAGAGGTGCTTTTGTGTTATCTGTGAAGCAAAAGTCCAGGATTAAGGACACAGGAAGATTTATTCTCAAGTTATCTGACATTCAGAATCTGGCCATTACTTAAAGGGGAAACTACCTTAGGAAAACGTTTATCCATCACTCACCAGAGGCTTTGACAAGTTGCATGTAGGCCAACGTACCTTACATATACAAGTTTCATATGCCACTGCCAAACACTTTAACTACATTTACCTACTAGTTTTGTCAGTTCTGAAAGGGAATTGAAGGGTGAATTTGTCAAACACAAGATGTTGCCTTTTTAATCATATATTTGAAACAATTTTCTCGCCAAAATTAGATGAAACTGTTCCGTTAAATCACTTCAGCCTCCCAAGTGAGATGCCGAATCTGGTTTAGTCTGTGTTTGTTGTTTGTTCTCTCACCCACACACATGCAGGCGCTTCCTGTGAAAGTTGTGAGTTCTCTCAAAGGGAAAAGACAAACCAGCAAACACTCACTAAACGCAGATTATTTATTAGAGCTGCTAATAGGTTTTAGAGAAGTGAGGGAAGAATTTGAAAAAAAAAAGGAAAATAAAGTAAAGAAAGTATCCTTGCCTTTCCGAAAAAGTCTTAAAGCCAGTCCTTGTCCACTGCCAGTGTTGTATTTATTGCCAATTTATTTTCTTCTAGCAGTCATTCACCTAAATAAAATCTACTGTAACGAGCATGTTATCCAATCCTTTATGTGAATCAGTTCGAAATTTAGATGTGGTTTAAAAAGGGACAAGAATTCACTGACGATATTTATATCAGTGTCTACAGTCATGTTTGGAATGTAGTACTGCTTTGTTAGGCAAAATGAAAATGATCTGTACTGTATAATTACAGATTAGTACGAGTAACTCATATTATTCATGGCTCTGTGCATGGCATTGATCTGAACATAAGGCCTGATATCAATTTATATTTTAATGTGTAATCTGTTAGTACAAATATACAGACTTGCTAATGGCTAAATTATTGGCTAAATTGTCTTTCCCTTTGGCTATTTTATTTCCCACACTGTTCCATATTCCATTACAGAATATTCATTTATGTCTTTAATGTAACAGCACAGCAGGTCCTGTGAAGTGCATGAAAGAATCTCAGGCATGACAGTTTATTTTTTTATTTTTTTTTAATGGGGAATTGCCAAAAAGTGATTTTACATATGATTTCCAATTAATTATTTGAAGTGGGTTGTTTAAGGGCCTGATTAGCTGATGCATTTTATTGTTTGTTTGGGGTACAGTAACAGAGCATGTGATTGGCTGAGGAATTGTGCATGGTTAATGATGGCCCTGAAATATTGAATGCATAGTAAAGATTTGTCTATTTGTGCTTAACTTTTTGACCTGGTGCTTACAGAAGGATTATCTCATTTATCTGCCAGAAACCTCATGAGCATTCATACTTCTTTTAGGTTCATGCTTAATTGATCTAGGTAAACGCTCTTGATCTGGGTTCTCGTTTGTTGTCTATACTGGTTTGTACTATTTCAAGTGTTACTCAGACTTGAATTCTGTATTTTTTTTTTCTGTCTGCATTAACACATTAATAAAAGATAACAATGTAAAATAGAAGCAGATCTCAAAAGTCCACAGAATGTTACAAATTTGTGGAAAACTACAAATGCCGCAAATATATGGACGATTATTTAAGTTTGTTACATTTTTATTGTATTTAATTGCTTATTCTTTCAGTGGAAGTTATGCATCTTTGCAACCAGTGTATGAGCCAATACATGAATATCAGGGGTCAAGTTGATAAAATAGCACCTTGCAATGCCAGAACACAAGCATGCACAACATATCTTTACTAGTCATTTGTCTGAAACAATTCATGTCTTCAATGTTGGTCAGTGAGTTGAGTGAAAGTAATAGTTTATATTGTTGATTTCCTCAAAACTATCAATCTACTATATTCAAAGGAGTGCAAAAGAAATTATGCTTGTTGAGGTTTTGATTTTAACAGTTAATGTTTTACTAAGAAATAAAGTACCACATTTTTGAACTTCAGAAGACTGTTGTGCCTTATGTCTAACTAAAGTGCACATGGGAAATCAATTCTTGTCAGACTATAACCTTCTTTTAAAGTAATGAACAAACACATCTCAAAAACTATATTGTGTTGCGTTTGATATGGGTGCCACCATCAAGTGCATAGTCCAAATGAAATTTCTGGAACTGATTAGTTTTATTAGTCTGAACATCCATTTAAAAGCAATAGGTTGACATTTTACATCCAATTAGAATTTTTAAATTTGTAATTGTTTATTGTAAAATATATACAGGTTGATGTATACAAAAATAGTCTGTAAAATCATGTAAAATGTATAAAGCTAAGGCACATGCTTTTAGAAAAAAAACAAGATATAAAATTGACATGGCACTGATAATAACTTAAATATCAAGAAACACATTTAAGTACAATTGAAACAAGCAAGCTCGATGAAATTTTGACATTTTACACATTCTGGGGCAAATTAATAAATTAAATCTCTCAATATTTGATATTTTGCCAAGTCAGATACATTTAAAAAAACATGAATTACTAAGCTAGTCTGTTATACGGTGGAAGCGTGACGAGATTTTGCTGCTCCTGCTCAGGACAGTGTTCCATGAATGACACAGGGGAGTTAAAGATTCGCTCTTCTCCATCTGCATGAGAAAAAATAAAATCACATTACAGTCAGCCACATCCTCACTTACATCATCATAATTGCATACATTGTGGCTCATGTAGCACATGACTCTTATGAAATATGATTTTGTTATCTCAGTGTAGAAACCCACTTCAGCAACATCTCTTGCATACCTTGCCAAGTGCATATGAGTTCAGTGGGAGTAACAGGATCATTCTGAGGAACTAGAAACTCCTGTAAAATACCCAAAAATGCAGTGTTTAACAGCTCAATCTTGTGTACTGTGTATTAACATTTAGATATTGCAATTTTCTTATGAACTTCCTTGTTTTATAAAAGACTCAGATTTCACCCACCATGCCATTTGCTGAATCATAGCAGCCACAAAGCGGCAGACTGCGACAGCCAACGTATGCGATCATAGAAGAAAAGAGCAGAGACCCCATGCAGGCCACCAGAAGGGTGCCGTTTGCGCCTTTTACCATCCGGCTGAGGACAAACCTCTACACAGGAGACAGCTTTATCAACTATTTTTATATTTTAAGCTGAGGATATAACAGATAGCAAATTATACATGATCTGGTGTGACTGTACCACTTCAGGGATAGGATGGGCATGGAAGATCTCGTCATCCTCCTCTCCATAGCTGAGAGTGACGCAAGCATAAACAAAGACGATCACAACAGCAAAAAGCGACATCACAGAGGAGACGATCATGGTGTTTACCTTGAAGTATTAATGAGAGCATGTTAATATCAACAAATAGAAAGAGACAACTGTGAGGAGAAATTAGTGTGGATTAGACAAATAAATTCACAAAAAAGAGAAATTGTTACCAGAATAGGGTTTTTCTTCTGGGATGCAAAAAGGGCAAGTACACCTGGTGCAGCCATAATCTAAAAGAGGAGGAAAAAGGGAAATGAGCTTTACACAATCACCATCTCTCAGTGTCAATAGGGTAAATGCGTTTCAAGTGGTATAGCAAAGCCTAATCTTCTTTATCATTATGTTTATAATCTTCCATTACTAAAAATCAGCATTAAGTTCATTCAAGTTGATATGCAGTATAGGTGAATTGGAGATGCTAAATTGTCCATAGGTGTCCCAAGCCATGTAATGGAAAGACCTGGAAATCATTTATAGACAGTCTCTCATGTATGGCAAGAGACAGAGGTATAGAATCACCAAGAGTCGGATACTACAGTGGAATGGTTAATGAATGAATAAAACCACATTCAGCAGCAGTGAGAAAAAGAACATCATGTTAAGGTTATAAAATAGTGAAATGTGATAGTTTTCTTGTAACCCTATCAAAATATGTCATATTAATCTATTTTATGTGACCTTGACCCAACAATATACTAGCAAACTGTGATGGTGCATTATTGGTTAACAGGGGAAGCCATTTAAGTCTTTTTAAAATAAATAAATTGTACGTTTTAAGCTTTCTCACCAGTCCAGCCCAGAGTGGAGCCCTAGTTTCACTCAGAGTAGTGCTTTTGCGAAAGACTGCATCTATAAAACCGCAAACCACGCAAAGCCCCGCGCACGCCACCTGAAGGATGCCGAGGACCACCACACTCTTCTGATTGAAGATGAAATACCTGTAACGGTCCATCTCAGGCCTTCAGCGGGGAGAGAAGAATAAAACAGAAGGTATGCATTTTTATGATAATAAATATTATTTAAAAGAGAAAACTCTTTGACTATTATGTCTTTAACTGAGTTGGATCCTTTATCAAACGTATACTGGCTTGAAACAGCAAGTCACTATCGCTTTCCACGTTTGTGTGTTGATTCTGGAACTACAAAACCACTTTACTAACGTAATTTTACTAAACGATATTCTGAAGCTATGCTACACTCGATTTAATAAGTACAAAGTTATTTATGTCCTCTAAATTAGAACAAATTTCGTATTTACCTATGCCGTTTTCCCTTTATCACTTCCGGACCGCTTTTGTTTAGAAGAAAGCGGTGAAGCCCAGCGTGTCACTCATTTACCTGGCGCGCGCGCAGGTGCAGCACGATGAACACGCCCCCATCGTGTGGATATTTACAGCGACAGCAAGTGCTGACCTGATTTACTTAGACATTAAATATTCCTGCATTTTGCCGTAAACAACATCTAATTCATATTTTATAAGTTTTATCCTTACATAACTGAGAACCTTGAAAAGATGAGTCAAATGAACTTGTGTTCTATGCTGGAGTTTTTATTGATAAATCTTTGTTGATAGCTTTTGCATATCAAAAGCTGAAGTACATTTCAGTAGAAAGATTTCTCTTAACCTTGTGCCTTAGTTTCAGATACACTCTCTGTTCAGTCTTTTTCCAACACAAAGTACACCTTACATAAACCTTCTGTTTGCGGTGTTGATTTTTCTTTGTACACTTGGTGTGTAAAAAAAACCCCACAAATATCACAAATAAATAAATGACCTTGCCGGTATAATACTGTACTTCAAGACAACTAGAGACTATTTAAACGTAACTGTAGCTGGTCGTACAAGGTAATGGAGATACGACAAATCTGTTTACAAGAATAGCACATATGGTAATAACACATTTATATTTTCTTTGGGGGAAACATGAGCAGAGCAGCAAAAGACACTATACTAGTTTAATACTGCATGGTTAACACAAGTTGTGGTAAAGAGGTTGAATACCTCAAGGAATAGATACAATAGTTTTTAAAACTTTCCAATTCCACTCCGCTTCATGGATTTCAGTCAAAATGCCTATTAAATCACTTGCTCTTATTCAATCTTAGTATTCTTGTAACAAACCAACTCAGTCACAAACTGACACACATACTAGATCCTTCCCCATTGTAGAACCATAGAATTTTGTAGCTTGCTCAGTGATCTGAGCAAGGATTTCACAGTTAAAATACTTGTAAATGGATGAGGATGCCATAAATCAGTTCAGAAGTGTGATTATTTGTAATTGTTAGCTGCAAGATAGTCAAAGGACAGAGTTAGAGTTTCTGGTGGTAGTTAAAGGCTGGGATAGGAGATGTTTTTTTCAGGACAGCGGTGGTGAGAAGGGTCTTAGAAGGTCTCGTCAGCCCCTTTTCCTGATACCCTCTGCTGAAACTCCAGCAATTGCTTTGTATACCATTCTGGTGCCTCTGGACCAGACTTCCCTGATGGCTCATGGTCATAACCATAAGCAACAGTGAGTTCTTCGTCCTTCTCCACGGCACGGATTGTTCGGATGCATTTTATTTGTCCAAAACGAGAATGGACATACCTGTACAGGTAAAAACAGTTTTTAGTACAACAGTAACATTACTAATCCAATATTGTCCAACAATATGATTTGTTTATTTTGAAATATCCAACAAAATACTACTCAATATAGGAAACAAAAGCACAATTTCTAAAATATACATTCACACTCACGGGTCATATTTGCAATTTGGAGTGAAGGAGTGATTGGCCTTGTGGCCTAGAGATGCACAATAATTCTCAGTCAGATTGAAAGGGTCTGGAACATCAATCACAGTGTCTTCATCCAATGAAATAGTGTTCCCATTCAGGGACCAGTCACGACTGTCCACCTGTTAATTTAAACATTTACAGATTTTAAAATACTTTAATTCAGCACACCATTCATCTTAAAAAAAGAAAGAAAAAGTATTTAATTCTGCCACTGAATAATGTAAAATAGAAACAAACAAACCTCTGTGTGTGTAATGCGGACACCATTATAAAAAGCCATCACTGTGTTAGCCTCAGCCCCAGTTTTTGCAAACAGCCCTTCTCCAGCTCCGGAAATAAGTGAATGTCCCACATACACACTGTTAAACCAAAAGAAAACCACCTTTCAGCTTGAATCAACAAGATGATGACATGAGAAATATTGTATTAAGACTAGGGAACCAACTGAATCTCCCCCATTGAAATGACAAGACCACCAGACAATCCATCACTGGAACAAATAAGTACATGTTTTCTGTTCAAAGCAAAATTTTATAGATTGAGGTTTACATGGTTGATCACAGCTTGCACCAACCGTTGACTTTCGTAGGGGTCAGGCAACAGTTTACGACTGCCGATGCATGACGAGGTGGATTTATCGTAGCAGTAAACAGGACCTAAGAGAGTTGGAAAAGAAAGATTAACCTAGAACGCTTTTTATACCAAGATTAACTTAACAAAGACTAACCAGATTTAGGACTTTTAATTTGCCTTATATGATTAATATCTTGCATTTTAAATTGCTTAACAACCAATACAAAGTCAACAGGTAAACAGTTTCAGATAAGACATATGAGAGTGTAAATAAAAGTACTACTAACTGTCTGGATCAACAGTGAAGTGTGGTCTGCCATTCTCTAGGGTGGTAAGAGTGGCAAGACGAGCCTCAATCAGCTCTCCATCAACAAAGGAACCATACAGAGCTGTACGCCCATCAGGGTAAACATAAGCCACTGCCTTTCCTGTCATCTCTCCATCTTCATTCACTTCTCCCACCACACAGGCACCATCCTTTAGACAACAGAAAAGAAATGAAAACCTGTATACACATAAAACCTGGAACTTTTCAATAGACTGTTCTATTGAAAAGTCCCGAGTTCAATATGTTATGGCATAATAACAAATGGTCAAAACAGTTTATCTTGTCCGTTAAAGTGCTTTATGTTAGGAGCAAAACTAACCGGGTAGTAGACCCAGCACATGCCACAGCGAATGTTGTCCTTGTACTGGCCCCTGAAGACCGGTTGACCATCTGGATTGAACTCTTGAGCAGGTCCATTGAGCTCGCCATCTATGTAAGTCCCATGTAATGCTCCTCCATCCTCGTAAGTATAAATGCCCTGGCCATGCAAAGCATCGTCCACATAGAAACCCTCCAGCGTACTATAGAGGGGGGAAAAATTTTATATGCAGGTGAAAAATAATTACATTTACCTGCTATAATTAAATTGATCCAAATCATGCGGGTCATGGGAATTTCAATTTTCTCTAGTCCTCCTCCATGCCAAGCACCACGTCTAGATCTGCAACAGCGGTTCTCTTCATAGTTTACCGGCAGAAGCAGCGTAGCAGATCTAGCAGACCAATCTTACTTACAATCCATTCCCAGGTGATAAAAGTACACTTCCATAATATACTTAAAATGCTCTATTTTCACGCACTAATTTTGCACTTAATATACTAAAAATTATTCTTTAGTACTTCTTAAGATAGCCTTAAGAACATGTAAGTGTACTCAACTGTGCTATTTTGAGACACCATGAATATGAACTAAAATGTGCTTTTAACATACTATCTCTGTATTAAAAAAAACTTTGTATAATAGATGGATTCAAGTGTAATTCAAGTGGTAACTAAATACATTTTTAGTTAGTATGATAGTATGTTAAAAGCACATTTTAGTTCATATTCATGGGGTCTCAAAATAGTACAGTTGATTACAATCTTGCATTGAGAAATTTGAGTTTTGAATTGTTTGACAATTCTCTCATGAAATTTGGTACAAAGTGGTGAGCCATGACCCATCTTTGCTTGCAAAACCGAGTCTTTGGTGGATGCTCCTTTTATCCCCAAACAAGATACCCTCACCAATTACCAATTCACCTGCTAATTGTGGACTGCTAATTGGTATCGTTTGAAATGTCTCAGTGCAACTGGTACAATGGTCTCGTCTACATGGAAGTAAACCAAAGGTATTAAAGGTTTTAAGAGTTTAGAGATACTTTGGTTGCAACTGTGGGTGTGCCCCTTTCCCAGAGTCCTTCATCCAAACCACCTCCTGTTCCACAGCAAGGTGCGAACTCCCTGGGTCTGTGACCCTAGTCAATGCAAATTCTGATGCAAATTGTAAGTTCATGCCCCACATTGGGGGATGTTTTGTCTTGGTCTTGAGTATTTAAAGAAATGTTGCAAAAGGCTCGGGGCGACTCTGTATTCAGATGAAGCCCACATTGCTGAGTGTCCAGGACACTCAGCAATGTGTATTTTTCTAATGTCAGGTCTTACTCTATTTCTGAGCATTTGATGTTTTGTACTGATCATCTTTGAATTGATTATGTAATTGGCATGATACATTTACCTGACTAATAAATTGTCACATTTGATTTTATTCTGACTTACTCTGAAATTATTGACTTCAGTAGATTACGATGTATCCACTGTTACCGCAAATCTGCGTCAGGTTAGTAACGGACTAAAGTCCAGTTTTGAGTGGAGCATAGGGCACACCAACTGTGATTTTAGAGCTCCGACTAACGCTTGGCATTAGTTCAAAGACTGTAAAGGCTAAAAGGGAATTTCCGTTTAGGACAACAAAATGTTGATCGACCAAACTAAATAGGGTGAGCCTTACCACTGTTTATTGTAATGTTACTCTAGCTAAGTGTACATGGGAAACCATGGCATAACCAAACCAAAGCTACTATAAGAGAAGTAATATTGGTCGGCTTATCTGTAGTAGTGGTTATGACCTCTGACTAGAGTTAGTGTTACTTTAATTCAAGTGTATACAGATCTATGGGGACTAAGGAAAATACTTTTAGATAGAGCAAGCATGAAAGCGGCCTTCTAAATAGTATAGTCAATTACCTCTGTCTAGTGAGGAAATAATTAATGAATGGCCAGTGCGAGGACCCTGTGCGACTCTGAGAACCGAATGAACGAGTACAATAAGTGTAAAGAGTTAAATAGAATATTCAAATGTAGAGCCAAATTATTATACAGATGACCAATAATCAGTTGACATTCTAAACTAAATTCGAGGTCATAATAACATGGAGTCAGATAAAAGTTTATTTGGAATTAAACTACTTTGCCACGCTGAAAAGACCGAACGCGCAAGAAACCTTCCCCGTCCTGTGGGAAACCGCCGTTGGGCCGATTGGGCGGGCCTTACATTCTGTAATCAGCCATCAAAATCAAAATTTGTTTACATTTACAAAATACAACTAATTTTGTCAGGTTCAAGAAATTTAACAAATGACAGATTCTTGATTTTATTGCGTTTTGCAAAATGTCCCAACTTTTCTTGATTTGGGGATGTATTACTAATCTATGTTGAGAGTTGGAATGATTGAAATAATTAAATCTGAGAGTCTTTTCAGCGGTGATTAATATTTCATTATTAAATCAAACAGTGAAAATCAATAATAAAATTAACAATGGTGCAAACATACACCACAAGTCTCAAACCTGCCATCAAAGAAGAAGAATTTTCCTTTTCCATTCTTCTCCCCATGAACAAAGTGTCCCTCAAATCGGTCACTGGAGGAGTAGGTCACAGTACAGAAACCATGAGGCTGGTCATCTTCATCAAGTGGTCCTAAAAAATGACAATCAGAGGTAAGCCAAATAAAAGCCTGATGAATAACTAAAGCACTCCACACATAAAAATAACACAATTTTAAAGGACCAGGGCTGCCTTTCCCAAAAGCAAAGTTGGAACACTGCCCTGGTTAATAACATCAGTTCGATACTTGATATCACAAAAATATCCTAAGTGATTGTACACTAATTGATGGAAGCCCTGGGTTCAATGATGGTAGTAAAGAGCAGAGACAGGCTGTACGCGACTCTGCAGTTCTGGATCAAGCTTTAAAGCTGAACTTGCAACTATTGTGTCAACACCTAACTTTCTTGACCACGTGGCTTCAAGAACAATATTATGTCCATGCAATTATAAATCCAACCTAAATATGCATTTACAGGCTACTTAAAAAGAATATATATTGTACAAAGTGTCAGAGAATGTAATAAAATATAAGATATTTCAAAAGAAAAAAATTAGTCTAACTACGTTTATACTTTGTTTATACTGTAGTATCTCAGTTCATGGGATTTAAGAAGGAATCTTAACTAAGTCTAAAGCAGAAATAGGTCTCGCTGTCATCTGGGGGTTTTAAAAAGTCCAAAGCTTACGGGCCTCGTGTGTTTGGCAGCTTGTGAACAGAGGAAAGCTGTCGGTAGGCTAATCTTCGGCGGAATGAGACTGCATAAAAGTTCAGCCTGACAGCCGAGAAGACGACATAAACAAACTTGCGCACACCGCATCGTTTGTGAATACGCTTGCCGTACCTTCCACCACTTCTTCCATATTGTCATCATCGCTGTCCATGTTTGCGCTTCCTCTGTTGTTTATTAGAGGTATAACGGGCTGCTGCTGCTGCTATATATGCCTGTCGCGGAAGCTTCAGCAGCGCAGAGCTGACAGTTCCCGGCGCACAGTGTCTGACATCATCAGCGCCGAAAGGCCAGCACTGATTTCGTACGCAAATGCGCTGTTCTGTAGCGTTGGGAAGTCGGAATCATTTTAGCGAATCGGTTCACTCGGACGATTCGGTTCAATTAACTGGTTAACCGTTCTAAAAAGTACATTTGTCAGCCGATGCGGACGAAACCGTACTAAAATAGCCTACTCTGACATTGTCAACAGCTTTTGTGCTTTTTGTTGTGAAATAAATGTTTGTTGTTTATGACTTCAATATGTCACGGTCGCCCAAAATACCGTTTTAGGCTTCTCCCAAATCCCCAGTTATTTGAACGAATCATTAAAAAACAGCTGTTCAATAGATTAGTACAGGCTCTCTTAAAATAAAACACAGTTTATTGCGTTGGCTTTGTAAATTTAGTCGAATCCTATCCAAGTGCTAAAGTCCAAGTTTAAAAGCATCGCCCACGCGACATAATGCAATCCGTTCTTCTTATTCCCAACTCATACTGCCTTTTGACTGGAAAGGCGTGGTGCATAATCTGACTGACATGAATCATGATGCAACACCCTTTGCAAACGTTAGACCGGTAGTTCCTGATCTGAAAAACAGGAGGTAATCTGCAGTAGGCGGATATACTGACATAATTTCACATATTTGTGGCCAGACTTTATCAAAAAAAGGAACTGTTTCGAATAACACCACAAATATGACCTCGGATCTGCCAGTTCTCCTCGCAGCAGTGTCAATACTGTCTGCTCTCCACATGGGTAAGTAGCTGATCTTCTGCACCATCAAAAATACAAACGTGCACTGCAAGTGGACTAATGAATCATGATAGTAGGCCTATTAACACCCTAAAAGCTCATAAAGGTTGTTCTTAGGTTCAGCAAAATACCCTCTTTTTATTCATACAATTTTTTCTGTATAATGTTTTGCAGTTAAATATGTCTTTGGAGATTAAAAATCAATTCTTGATGTTAAAATTACAGGTTATTCCGATCAATTTCTAGGTTTCTTCAATACATTGATCCTTTAACTATTTGATGTATAGCAGAATTAAATAACGACTGTGGAACTTAAAAAGACTTCTTTATAAGCATTATTTATAGGAGTAAACATAATGTGTTACATTGAAAATGGATTGATACATTTAAAGTTGTTGAAAAGGCCAAAAGTAAAAAGAAAAAAAAGTTCTGTGGCTAAAACCTGACAAATGTGTAAATAAGATCAGGTCAAGGTTTACTACTGCTAATTCAAATGTTCGATTTTGAGCTATTTCAAGATAACTCTGTTAATGATTCATAAATCAGAAAGGTTCTATAAATGTTTGTATGATTATGAGGCTAATACTATATAGGCCTACTTTAAATCATATGTCAGATAAGTATCATTCATTTTTTTTATTTGTAATATTGTCTGTGGTAAAATGGTGTGGCTGAATAACAGTGGTTGAATTTCTTAGCATTTCAGGCAAGACGTGTGGGGTGGTCGAGGATGAAGCATAAAATTATGCCACCCATTGTTACTGGACCACCTGAGTTTGAAAGGACATTTCGTGCACAGTAAGATCAAAGATCTTTACAGCTAAACTGCTTCACTGATGCCTCTCATACTTCACACACTTCCCACTCACATTTAATTTATTAACAATCATATATGAAATCTACTTTGATTGGCAAGTTTTTACAGGTAATCCAACATATACAAACAAGTCATAAAATGGTAAATATATGTCTTTCCACCATTTCTTTAGCCAGAATAGTGTAGAGTTTTATTCCATTTTCTTGGTGGTATTGTGGATCTCTGGCATCTTTTGCAATGAAGGTATGTTATATAGTATATTTCTATACAACAATCAACAATGAGAATTTATAGTGGATAAATGAAAATGAGAAAATGTTATAAGATCTTTATTTTCCCCTTTTCACAGTGCTTGCTGCTCTTGGAGGAATTCTGTATATTGTGGGCAGAGAGATGTACTTTACTGGCTATATCAGTGAATCCAAGAAAAGGTGACAGTCAAAACATATATTAATATAATATTATATACATATATAAATGTTTATTTATATTTTTTAAAGTTGTGTCAAGCCGCAACATATTACAGCCCATTCTTGCTGTTGTTTCTAGGTTGCCAGGGTTTTACATGGTGTTGTGTGTCCTGTTATTCCTATCTGTGACGGCTACCGTTGGAATCATTCAATCATTTTTGGACAAATATCTCAACATCAGACTTCTTTAAAGAATTAATTCTGGAGTTTGAAAGTTTGTAAACAGAAAACAGTTTGCATTTATTTATCAAACAAAATGCATGTAAAATGTATGTTATGTTTCAGGTTTACTTGATTTTTTGTGTCAGTTGTCCTTCTAAGATTTACATTACAGTATTAATTTAGAGGATCTAAAAATAATAATAATAAACTTTATTTTATATAGTGCCTTTAAAAGTTGCATCTCAAAGCACTTCACAGAAACATAAAATACATTGGGAAAAAAAATAGAAAACATTAGAAAATACATTAGTGCAAATTCAAGAGAGAAAGATCTAGTTATACACTCACCACTAAATTCTTACTATTCACTTGTTGAAAATGTGATCTTTAGTGGACATCATGTGGACTGAATTGTAATGCTGAAATGAAGTGAATTTCATCAGGGAGAGGTAAAAGACCTGGACATACTTCACTAGAAGATAAATAGTAAATGCAATTCTCAAACACTGTAACAATATTTCCACTCCAGCAAGTCAAGGTTAATAAACCCAGGTGCAGTTTATTGTAAAGTGATAAGACACAGAATCAAAAAGATTCATAAGTCTAAGCTTAAACAAGAACCAAAGCAAGACATTCACCAAAAGATGCAAGTACATTAGCAAAAGCTAGACCAAATCAGGGTTATATACACAAGAAATATAAAGCTAAAAATAAACGAGCGATACAAGACTATAATCAGAACAATAATCCAATGACAAGACCAGAGACACTAGGAAGGGGAAACAGAAAGTTAGACAAGATTAGAAACCTAGGAAAACAATAAACTTCATTGATTTGATTGAAATGAGTGTTGCTGCTTGTACAATTTACTTAATTAAAATGAGTTGAAAACAATTGTGTTTGTACTTAGTTGTTGTTGTTTTTTTCCACTTTGGTATTATTTTCACAAGGTTTACATTTCCAAAACTCCAAACTGATCACACTTGTAACACAGCTAGTCATTCTTTCAAAACCTGATCTCAGGCTTTCATTCTAGTTATTTTCATTCTACATAATCATTGTTTCAAAACACAAGATCATTGTGATATGTAATGAGAACATTTGGTTTCATTCAATTACAAACAATGAAGAAACATGTTTTAAACTGCTAAATTACAAAATATTTTCATGTATTATACCATTACTCAAGCATTGACTTAATATTGAAATCAAGTACTTTTACTGTACTAAATTATTGAACATGTACATTTTTCATGTACATCTTATAATTATCATCAGTATTGACCAAAGGGAGATTGTTGTGGTGGAGTTACGGGAGAATTAAAGTCACTGGATTGACACGTTTTACAACAACGGGACACTTTCCTGTGTTTCCTGCTTTGTCCACCACAGAAACATTCACATCTTCAAGACAGCAGATGCCAGAATAATGCAAAAAGAGAGCTTTGTTGCCATCTTCATCTAGACCATCATATTGAGTAAACTTGCTAAAACCACCACCAAAGGAATAAACACTGGTGTAATTGATTCCTGAACCAGCTCCGTCTGTCATCTTGTAAGTCACTTCCATAATTGTATTTCCACATGATAAAAGACAGTCTGAAGTCTCATTTACCACACTGCACACTGGTGGAGTAAAATCAGTGACCTAAACAGAAATTAAATGTTATTTCTTTCAATTATATACCATAGTAACTGCTAACTTGGAGCAGTATAATCAGTTAGCAGGAAACTGGACTAGAAAAACTATATATTTTGCAGCAGTTTACAATACACCTACAACAAACAGATGTTGTACTTACATTCAGTATAACATCTCGTATTTCTCCCTCTACCCTGTCTGCATCTTTATTTGCTTCATTTTCATTGATGACATCACTGTGCGGAAAAGCCTGTGACCATCCAATCAGCATGCAGAGAAAGACCAGTGTCTTTGGAATCTGAACCATTCTGAACAACTGTGGAGTGCAAGAGAGAAGAGAGAGCAGAGAGAAGGTGTCATCTTCCTCGTGTACGCTGAACGGTCCCTTTGATTTTTTTATTTTAAAGGCACAATATGTACATTTTTGCCGCTAGAGGTCACGTATTCAAAACAAAGGCGTAGCTTGATGATGCCTTGATTTCACGGAATCATGGGAGGTGTTGTCTTCAAATCTACAGCTGGTGAAAAAGAATCGGGACGGTACTCGGTACTCTCATGTTCTCGAGAGCAGCGGAACTTTTATTATGCTGCAGTCGCCGCTTCCTCTTCTTCTGGTCATGTGTATGTGGGGTAAAGCAGCATGATACCGCGCTGTATCATGTTAGATACATTTGTGTGTTGAAAGTTGTTATAATGCTACTCTGTGTTCGCTCGGCGGCTGTTATGAGACACTTAATGCACACTGCGGTAAGCTAGACCAGGCATGGTAAAACATGGTACTTGCTGTAAATCAAGACTTACTGTGTTGGGCTATATAACATGATTAGTTTTCTGTCGATGAATGTATCCATCCAAACAGTTGATTACCTGTCTAATAAAACACATAATATATTAAATCGTCTTTGGTGAACGGAAACCAAGGGTAAAGCGGCTATGATGTGATTGACAGGTGAAGCACAGATACAGTCCTTGTCCTGGTTAAAATTGCTTATTTCTCTGGATTTAAACATTCTTGGAAACATTTGGGATAATGTAAGTACACAAGTCAACAAAATATATAACATTGTTCTAGTGGTTTTTGGATATTTTAATCCAAAAATCGTACATATTATGCCTTTAGGTTGTGAGTCCTACTTTTAATAGTTAACCAGTATGCTATTCTGAAATCAGGCATGGTCAGTGACATTTTGAAATACGTACTCTGTTTTGCGTAATATACTCGAATACTATTTCCAGCTTCACCATATTAGGAATAGGGTGTAAGGTAAATCTATTATGTTCCTCTGCAATAACAGGTAATGAATCACTTTTCATAGGAGATCTTTGATTAATATCTGTTTATAATATCTGTTTATATCTGTTGACTTAAAATCTGTTTATAAAAGTGATCTCCTATTTAATTTGTCACTTTAGGCCTTAAGTCAGGTTATCAATTACAAAAAACATTATTGCACACTGTTCCAGTAATCTCATAAAAAGACATCAGTAGGCCTATAATATGTTCATTAATATTTACATGCCATCCAGTTGCATTGTAGTAGCTAATTAAGTAAATGTATTTAATGCAATCAACAGAGCACCTGTCTGTTATTTTTTGCTTACTGTTATAAATGATGAAACCTCCGGTGAAAAGTAGTGAAATCTCAGGTAGCAGATCCGTGTCCTTTCTGAATAATTTTGTTGAGATGTTTCAGTCTTGTTCGGACACACTCAAGCACTCTCATACAATATTATATCTGGTCAGTGGAACTTGCACAACACAGAAACCTTAGATCAATACTAAACTTGTTGTCAATGTTTAACCCATTCAGATTCTGTGTTCATTCCAACAAATAACACTTTCTCTGGTGTTTTTGTCATTTAATGCCTCTCAGACTGCATGGTAGCCTAAGCCTATTATTAGAGTTGCTCCTAGAAATAAACATTAAAGAAATAATTAAAAGGTACATATCTCTTAAGCCTAGTAGTGATTATTTTATTATTAGCATTAGGATAACCATATTCAACCACACAGTCATGCAGAGCCAAAGCACAACCAAAACAATGTTTTTCCACAAAATGCATGCAGTTTGTTTTTTAACCGCTAGAGGGCCAAAATTTACATAGCTAGTGTATCTTAAACATCACTTTACCAAACTAAGTAATGCATTAGGACCTTTTTTTTTTTTTTTTTTAATAAATTAACATATAGGACAAAAATTGTCCTAATCCTTATCACAAAAGATCTTTGCACCTGCTTAGATAAACCGTACCAGGGCCAGAGAAATTTAAAATCATTAACAATTTATTGGGATCAGGTCAAGGTTGCTAAATGAAATGTTTGACTCGATTCTGATATTTCAAGATAACTTATGTTGCTTTTATTGTTTTTTTTGAAAACTTGATTCATAATTAATAAATCAAACTGGTTCTTTGAAAGCTTTTCTTAAAATGTTTATATGCCGGTAATGAAATCAATTACCAGATAGATAACTATCATCCATTATTTTAGATTTTTGATGTATGTGGAAAATGTGGCTGATTAAGAGTGGTTGAATTTTTTCAGTATTAGCATTTCCGGCAAGACATGGGGTGGTTGAGGATGAAGCATAAAATTATGGCACCACCTGGACTTTTGTGCACAGTAAGATCCCATTATTTAAAACTGCTTCATTTATGTTTTTCATTTATTAGAAAATTTCATTTTGTTCTTGAATTTACTTTATCTATGTGAAACTCTTCAATCAATGTGAGGAAAAAAATAGCTGGGCTTGACTAATTGGTGGCGCTATGACACAAAAAAAATTTATTGATTTGATTTGAAAGTGTCTTAATCCAAGGTGCCATGATTGTCTACGAAGACAGTCATGTATCTTGAAAAACATTATTAATTTATGTTTGGACAAATATCTCAATATCACTCTTAAAATGATAGAATTAAACTCTTAATCTGAAACGGTTTTCTAGGTTAAGGGCTTCGTTGTAACCTATAGGCTACACACACACACACACATGTATAGTCAAGTCAAAACACTTTACAACCCAACCATGCTGTTGTTTTTCCTAACTGTGATGGCATTCATTCAGTCATTTTGGACAAATATCTCTATGACTTTTAATATCTCATGACACTCTAACATGCATCTAAGCAGAAAATGTCTCCTAGGGTGGAGTAAAAAAGATAAGGATATGCTGAACTGGAAGATAAATAGACTAAATGCCTCTCTCACAATACAATATTAAGAAATAAGCTGGCCATGAAGCAATATAACATTTTATCATATGTTAAGTAACTATGGTGATTTAATCTATTGACTAATTTTTATTGATAATTCATTAAAATATTTTTTATTCGTGAAATGACATTTACGTGGAAAAACTTAGCCACGTAAGCTTTGCTGCAACCAGACAGGCCTGCTCTATATAACGTAAAATATAGTTGTGGTTGTTTAGCACTTTATGAAGTAGAATACAATTTGGAATCAATAGAAATACATGGTACTTCCACAAGTTTGACAGTTAAATAATTACATGTGTACAAAATAAAGTGAGTTTACGTAAAGTGCACATCTATCTTAGAGCAGTGTAGATTTAAGTGCCATCAGTATTAAACTTGACCAAAGAGAGACGGTTGTGGTAGAGCTACTGGATGTGCGACTGACAGTCACTGGCTTGACTGTGGTTGTAACACGTTTTATAATAACAGGACACTTTCTCCTGTTTCCTGCCTTGTCCACCACAGAAATCTCCACATCATTATAGCAGCAGATGCCAGAATAATGCAAAAGGGTTGCATTGTAGCCATCTTCATCTAGACCGTTATATTGAGTAATGTTACTAGAACCAGAACCAACAACTTGAACATGATCGATTCCTGAACCAGCTCCACCTGTCATGATATAAGTCGCTTCCAAGATTGTATTTCCACATACAATCTGAAGTCTCATTTACCACACGGCACACTGGTGGAGTAATCAGCATGCATCAGCACAGATAAAATGTGGCACTTACAACATTTCTTCTTTCTCTCTCTCTCTGCATCTTTCGTTACATTCTCACTGATGGCATCATGGTGTGGAAAAGCTTGCGAACATCCAATCAGCATGCAGAGAAAGACTAGCAACTTCTGAACCATTCTGATCAACTGTGTGGAGAAGTTTCTTTTTAAATAGATTGATTAAAGTTTAGTTCACATTCCACATTCTAAATAAGCTATAATATGTTCATTAAAATTTACATGTCATAAATTGCAGTATTTAGCTGATAATAGCTGACTAAAACCAATCAATGTAAAGCACCGGTCTGTTTTTTTACTTACTCAGCGACAAATCGTTAATGAAAAGTAAAGTTATTCACCTCAGTTTAGGTCCTCGTCTTTTCTGAATTTGTTTCTGGAGATGTGCCAATCCTTTAAACTCCAGACACACCTAAGCTTAAGAAGCTGTTTTTTATGATTTAATGAGAAATCATAAAACCATGAACACCTTTGGGATGAATTAGCGTGGAGACTGCGAGCCAGGCCTTCTCGTCCAACATCACTGCCTGACCCTCACAAATGCGCTTCTAGAAGAATGGTCAAAAATTCCCATAAACACACTCCTAAACCTTGTGGAAAGCCTTCCCAGAAGAGTTGAAGCTGTTATAGCTTCAAAGGGTGGGCCGACTCCATACTAAACCCTATGGATTAAGAATGGGATGTCATTAAAGTTCATGTGCATGTAAAGGCAGGCATCCCAAAACTTTTGGCAATACAATGTATATATATATATATAGTTTATGTTATTTAGCATTTTATAAAGTAGAATAAAAGTTAGAATAAATAGAAATACTGTACCACTACTTTTAGTTTGATTTTATTCTCTAAGTATACAGCGATATAAAGTGAGTGAACATGATTGCAGTAAAATTAGGAATAAATAAAAAAGTGCTGGTCTGTCACAGTTTCATGTACTATACCGTACATTGAAGTCATTGAAAAAAAAATCATTTTTCATTAAGTGCACATTTACATACAGTTAACATCCATGTTAAAACAGTACAGATTTCAGTGCCATCACTATAAAACTTGACAAAAGAGAGATGGTTGTGGTAGAGCTACTGGATGTGGGTTTGACAGTCATTGGACTGATTGTGGTCACTACTGGGCGTTTTATATTAAAAGGGCACTTTGCCCTGTTTCCTGCCTTGTCTATCACAGTAATCTCCACATTGTGGAAGCAGCAGGAACCAATATATTCCACAATGGTTGCATTGTAGCCATTTTCATCTACAGTTGTATCAATGGAGATGGAAAATGTATTGTTGAATTCAGTAGAGTCAGTGGCAGAAAAAGAGGGGTGATCAATTCCTGAACCAGCACCATCTGACATGATGTAAGTCACTTCCCAGCTTGCATTTTCACATGACAAAGGACAGTCCAAACTGTCATTTACCACACGGCACACTGGCGGAGTAAAATCAGTGACCTGAAATGAAAATACAGCTGCATGACATTTCTTTCAGTTAAATGCCACAGTAACTTTATATGTGTTTAACTTGTACAGTAGCAGTACAACTAATCTAGAGTAGGGAATCAGCATACATCAGTACAGATAAAATAAGGCACTTACACTCTGTATAGCATCTTGTCTTTCTCTCTCTACCTCGAAATGCTTTATTGCTTTATCCTCAGTGGTGACATCATGGTATGGAAAAGCCTGTGAGCATCCAATCAGCATGCAGAGAAAGACCAGTTTCTTTGCAATATGAACCATTTTGTTAATCTGAAAAGAGATTTTAAGAATAGATTTAGATGAAAGTTTTCAGGTTTCTCTCAAAATCGTATGGTCTAAAACGCAACTGTCAGTATATTTTGCTGCAGGACAGTAACTGTCATCTTTGCAGGAAAGCAATATGAAGATTATACAAAGGAACATTTCTCTTTAGCAACATGTATATAGCAGGCAAAACAATGATGCTATATAATGACTAAACATGCATCATCATTTTTGAATACCTCTGTTTTCACAGTCCACACTACAACGCAAAAACAAATTTATCCACTTGGGAGAGTGTTTTCAAAAACCTTTGTCTTCATTGACAAAAAAACGAAGAGAAAAAGATGCGTTTTCAAAGAAAAGCGTATTAGTGTGGACAAGGCCTTAATGTACTGTTTACACTGCTCTGTTTTACTTCTTGAGGCCATGAAACGGAAGTTGTGATGTATATCAGAGTGAAACAGCTTCTTAACAAGAAAAATTGTTGAGCAGGACTTGATTTTGTCAATCGAAAACTGATTGGATTGTTGTGATTTGCAATTGCCGTGATGTCATGTGAGTGACAGGTTGTCCCGCCCTCATGCCAGTGAACACGTCATCAGAGAAGAGATATCACTGCAAGGGAGGGGAAGCTATTTTGATTATGATTATGATAGTACTGATTAAGATTTTTATTGCAGCCAGGTCGCACACTGAACAAGCTGTGCCCGCGTCGTCACTGCCTGTACATTTGCCGGCGGCTATAGAGTTGGGAATCGAATTCCAATTCTGGAATCGCATACTTAAGGTCAGGAATTGGGTACTTGTTAAAATAAAAATTTCTATTCCGCTGATCGATTCCTGTGTGTGCAATTAATGTGATTTTCAACTATTCATGCGCAAAAAGATGCACTCGACTCCGAATGGACAAATGCACACAAAATTGTCAAACTATCCTCATAAACTCACTGATTTTGAGTGAATAACTTTAATAAGATTACTCTATATTTTATTTATAAAAAGACTATATTCTGTGTTATTGTACATATGATTATAGCCTATTTCTTGCACTTATTTGTGCTAGCCTACTGTAAATTTGTTTTTCTCTCTTATTTTATAACTGTCTATTTAAAATGTTTGAAATGTATATTAGTAAGTTTTTGCTGATATTTTTTGTTTAATCCTAAAGTTCCTCATTGTGCTCTTGAGGCTGCTGATTTTTGTTCGTGGAATTCAGCTGTAGCAAAATGTTTAGCAAAAAGACACAGTAGCTAAATATGTTTGATAATAGCTAAATATGTTTGATATATATTTATTTAATTATTTGTTTATTTTTTACCTTATCGGAATCGAAACTGGGAATCGGGAATCAGTATTAGTCATAACGGCAGTGGTGACTAACGTGTGTATGCTTAGGGCTCCCAAAATAGTAACCCCGCACCTGTTCACGGCGTTACAACACTTGTAAAACAATCGCATAAATGTCACAGCAAGGGCAAGGACTTTGAGATATATTGCAGCTGGATAGGCCTGCTATTGAGAAATTTCATCATTCTGGATTTTCCATGGTCTTTCTGGTAATAAACTAATCACTTCCTGAAAGCACGCATCTTGTTGGGGTAATTTTGAGTAATACGTACGTCTCACACGGAAGAATCGGTATGGCAAGCCGGTTTAGCATTAAATACCCCTGGCTGCACTAATAATTTAGTTTTGACTATTCAAAATTCCAATTCCGGATATCTATTCTGCAATTTTGACTCGTCGTAATTGGAATTAAGATGTTTTCAATGTTATTTTGACTAGTCATAATATACATTCGAGATATCTACAATGCTATTTTGACTGTCATATTCTTCCATTGGAAAATATTTTCTGATATCTACAAATGAGTTTTGATTAGTAGAAATTGTAATTAAAGGTATCTATAATAGATTTGGTACTATGCATAATTCTAATTAGAGATATCTCAAATTACAATTTTACTAGTGATAATTAAATTAGATATATCTCTAACTGAATTATCAGTAGTAAAAATTATAATTTGAGATATCTCTAATTGGTGTTTGACTAGTCATAATCAAATTTAAGATATCTTTAATTCATTATTTTTATAGATATCCAAAATATATTTGTGGATACCTGAAAGTGATTTATTATAGTCAAATTACAATTGTAGATATCTTGAATCGGAATTCTTCCTAGTCAAATCGCATTTAAAGATATCTGCAATTTAATTATGGATATCTCAATCTGATTTTTGATAAGGAAGACTTTGAGATTTCTGCATTTAGCTTAGGACTAGGAAGAATTTCAAAGTGGATATCTGGAATTAAAGAGTTAGTTCACCCAAAAATGTCATTAATTACTCACTGTCATGACATTCCACACCCTTAAGACCTTCGTTCATCTTCGGAAAACAAATTAAGATATTTTTGATAAAATCCGAGAGGTTTCTGGCCCACCATAGAAAGCAATGAAATGACCAAATTCAAGGTCCAGAAAGACATCATAAAAATAGTCCACGTGACCACAATGGTTCAACCCTAGTGTTACGAAGCGACGAGAATACTTTTTGTGCGCAAAAACGAAACAAAAATAACGGCTTTATTCAATGCAGTTTGTGTTGTACACAGTGCAGCGCTTCTGGGTTCTAAATCAGAACACCGACTCCGTATTGGCTGGCGTTCTGCATTAACAGATAGGCTAATAAATGACTGTGAAAAGAGATTTGTAACTTTATTACTGTTTATAAAAGTTACTTTCTATTACCTGTTTTTTTTGTTTTTTTTGTCAAGCGAGATTATCAGTTAAAATAAAATATGCCTGTAAGTTTAAAAATAACATATAAAAAAAAATGCACATTAACATAGAAAATAATAGACCTAATAACATACATGTTGGTCCAGCAATAAAAAGGCACCAGTACAATTTTGCTTAATATGGTAATACTTACCTTTATAAATGACAAAATCTCAGTAATGATAAAAGTAGTGAAATCTCAAGTAAGATTCTGCGCCTCAGTTCCAGTCCTTGTCTGTTCCAATTTATTTTGAAGACATGTATTAGTTAGATTTCCAACACTCTCAGACACACCCAGGCATGTGATCACAACCCATTACAACGTCATCAGAGCTGGTCAGTAGAACATATTATGGGCTTGCACAATATGAAGTGACTGTTTAGCCTGCTGGGACAAACTGTAAAGTATTGTTAAAGTGGATATTGCTAAATTTTAAATGAAGCAAGGAAGCCTGTGACAGGAAGTGTGGCATAACTAACTATATCAAAAAATGTTTTACTTTATCACTTTCTTTTTCTTATGTCTGCTTTTTATTGCATTTGTAACGTGGCCTAATTGAGTCATTGTACAACACATTGGTCAACTGATCTTGTTTTTAATTGTGCTTTATAAATAAACTGAGATTGTTAAATCTCGTCACATGCGTCGCGGTGCTTATGTGTTCAGCGTCAGCCAATACTGAGCCGGCGTTCAGACTTAAATACGGAAGCCTGCACTGCGTTCACTATGTCACAACAGTTCAAATTGTTAAATAAAGTTGTTGTTTTTATTTTGTTCTTGTGCACAAAAAGTGTTCTCATCGCTTCATAACATTAAGCTTAAAACCACTGTAGTCACCTTTAACGATGTCTTTAATACCTTTCTGGACCTTGAAAGGTGCAATGACGTTGCTGCCTGTGTGCTTCAGAAACCCTCGAATTTCATCAAAAATATCTTAATTTGTGTTTCGAAGATGGACAAAGGTCTTACAGGTCTTACAACGACATGAGGGTGAGTACTTATTGACAGAAATTTCATTTTTAGGTGAACTAACCCTTTAAACAAGGAAGGAATTCTCATCATAATCTTGCATGAATCCTTTCATTGCTTCTAAATGTGCAAACATATTTGCTTTTGGTATTTCATTTTAAACATGTCAAATAACTGGACTTTCTGTGATTTCCTGATTTTCCTGAAACTGTTGTTTGTTTGCAACTCAAGTGTTTCTCAACACTTTTTCACTGCCTCATCCAGTAAATGTTTCAAAGTGTTCTATTCTTCGCTATTACATTTACTAATTAAGCAACAGATACAGCCAACTTATCACACAATAAATTCAGACAAGGTGAATCAGTTCCCATGTGTGACGTGGACTCATATATAGGTTAAATAATACAAGGACATTATTATGGACTCTAACTTTTTATTTGTTTTGGTAATAAAGGGAATATTGAAGATATAGAGAACTAGGCTATTTGTTTAAGTTAATGATCACAGAGGAATCAAGATTACAGTCAAAGCCTCCGCATGGCAACTTAACGACAGACTTATCACAATTGTATAATAAAAGTACGCCATCAGTGATGCATACAGCTATGTGGACATCTTGCGTTTCTTCATATTATGTCAAATCAAGGAAATTGCTCAATCCTCAGTAGAACTTCAGCCACCATGTGGACAGTCTTGGTAATGTAATCCTGGAGTGCATGTAACCAAATAAATTTGGTCCTCCAATAGGGGGAGATAAAAGACAAAAGAACACACATTGATCAGGTTTTGCTCAAACTTGTGCAGCTCAAGTGCTGCTTCCTATAAAACAAACTGATATTAAGAAATTCTAAAATTCGTGTAAATTAATGTTTTCAACTCAAACAACTTTTTGGTTATTCTGATAAAACAACTTGTAATTAAACATTTTGTTTTAAATAAAAAAATATAAGCATTTTTGCTAGTAGTCTGTTAATGTATTAGGCCTATGGTACTTTTATGCCATGCTTAGTTGGCCATCAATCTTTTGCATCTGAAAGACTAAAATATGACAGCCAAAGTCTCTGCATCAGAGATTCAGTCTCAGTGCATCACATTTTAAACCCTATTGCGCTATATATTTTTGCACTATTTACTGATGTCTAGCTGTGTTGAGTAAAATCTCTTTTTTCTGTTTTAGTGCTATGTGTGGGATTATCTGAACTGAACAAAAGAGATTATTAATTCAAAAAACAAGAAAGCATCTGAGCACATTCACTGCTCTCATAGTGGTGAATCCACAGGACAAGTGATCTTGAGAGAGTCAGACTGCCCTCTGCCCTCTGATGTTTAATTCATCTAAACGAGACAGTTCACCTGTCAAGCGTGTCTGGGTCATGATATAATCTCTGGCCCTGAACATGACACACACAAAAATAATCCAATCAGTTGTTATTATTATTTTTTAGAAACTATGTATGGTGTTTTCCACAAATGGACTCATACGTTTTATTTTATTTTTGGTTACACTTTATTTCAAGGTGTCTTTGTTACACTGTATACATTTAAGTACTGAGTAAAATTAATTAAGTACATGTAGGGTTAGGATTATGGTTTGGTTCGGTTTAAGGTTAGTTGCATGTAATTATGCATAATTTATAGATATTACTATAGTTACTACATGTAACATATGTAGCAATGACACTGTAAAATAAAGTGTTAGCTTTTTTTTTTGAAAATGTCAATGAAAGGAGATGCTTAATCTTAGTATGTCAAACTGAATATTAGCTTTGAGTATGAGCTTTATAAATTAGAGTATATTTAATTTCCAGAAATAAAATGTAAGTAAAATTCATCTGATGTTTTTTTCTTTAAAACACATATTTATAAATATAAATGTATTATACAAACCCATGTTTGGGTCAAATACTGTATAGACAAACGGATTTGCTTGTCCATATTTGACTCAAACATGTGTTGAAACAACCCAGCATTTTTAGAGTTAAAATAAAGAAATAAAGTTTCCATAAACTATAGAAAAATATTTGTTTGAGTGTCTTAATGTCGAAGGTGAATCAAATAAACAGTCTTTAATGACAAAAGGCTAAGGAGAACAGAGAGATACAACCAAACAAACATCATTGTAACACTGAAGAGAACAGGCAGAGAATGAAGGAGTTACATACATGGAACAAACAAAGGGAACTAATGAGATAATTAATAAGACGACAGGTGAACATAATGACTAATGAAACAAATTGAGAAACTAGGTCACAGGGAATCAAGGAAGACAGAACCAAAAATACAATGCAACAAAGCCAAAACAGAACATAACATGAATTACCAAAAAGTAACACTTAATTTTAACGTAAAACTTCTTTTTCTTTTATTCTTTTGTTTATCTTTCCATTTATAAATTAGAGTATATTTAATTTCCAGAAATAACATTTAAGTAAACATCAGAACCAAAAATACAATGCAACAAAGCCAAAACAGAACATAACATGAATTACCAAAAAGTAACAATTTTAAGGTAAAACTTTTTTCTTTTGTTTTTCTTTCCATTTATAAATTAGAGTATATTTAATTTCCAGAAATAAAATTTAAGTAAACATCAGAACCAAAAATACAATGCAACAAAGCCAAAACAGAACATAACATGAATTACCAAAAAGTAAAAATTTTAAGGTAAAACTTTTTTCTTTTGTTTTTCTTTCCATTTATAAATTAGAGTATATTTAATTTCCAGAAATAACATTTAAGTAAACATCAGAACCAAAAATACAATGCAACAAAGCCAAAACAGAACATAACATGAATTACCAAAAAGTAACACTTAATTTTAATGTAAAACTTATTTTTCTTTTATTCTTTTGTTTATCTTTCCATTTATAAATTAGAGTATATTTAATTTCCAGAAATAAAATTTAAGTAAACATCAGAACCAAAAATACAATGCAACAAAGCCAAAAAAGAACATAACATGAATTACCAAAAAGTAACACTTAATTTTAACGTAAAACTTCTTTCGTTTTTCTTTCCATGCAATCTGTCAGACACTGCCGTAAATTATTTTTAGCAATTAAAATGAATTAATAATTAAAAATATTTTAATCATACAATATCATTGCATCAGATTATTTTAAAGTGAAAATCAAGTTATTTAAAAGTTAAATAAATTTGTTGTATAATTTTAATTGTTTCATAGTGAAGAAAGGTCATGACCTCTGCAGTGAGGCGGGCCAAAGGACACAGACTTGATGTCTTTGTACACTATTTGTGAAAAGTGCACAGCTGTTTTCTAAAAGATAAATGGTAGGTGGAAAAGGAATTAGATGATGATACTTAATGGTGTATGTGATCTAAACCTGATCAAACAGATATTATAGAAGGCTAAGATGGCTGTTCGTGCGTTTATTACTTCTCGCTTAGATTACTGCAACTCTCTATACTGCGGTATTTCTAAATCTCAAATTGCTCGCCTCCAACTTGTACAAAATGCTGCTACCAGATTTCTACAGAAAAGTCGTAAAAGCAATCGCATCATTACAATTCTGAGGGCTCTTATTGGCTGCCTATTCAAATCAGAATCGATTTTAAGATTCTCTCATTTATCCTTGCATAACCAAGCTCCTATAGTTGAACTGCTGCATCTTTATACCCCCTCCAGAAGTCTAAGATCAAGTGACCAGAACCTTCTTTTAGTCCCACACTCCAGACTGAAACATAGAGGGATCGAGCTTTCTCTGTGGTTGGGCCATGGCTATGGAATAACCTGCTTTTAGAGATTATTGGCACCTCCCCTGATGATTTTAAGTCTCTTTTAAAAATTTGTCTGTTCTCCCTGGCTTACTAATTTTTACTTTTTAAAAAAAAATGTTTATATTTGGATTTTTAATGTGATCTTTCTTGTTGGTCAGTCTTGTGGCTGTTTTTAAATGTGATTTATAAATAAAATGAACTTGAACTTAATATTTACCAATTACACCACAAAAAGACGTGCACGTGGCATTTAATATATATGACTGATCAATAAGCAATAGATCCTTCTACTTTACAAGATCTAATTTCTCTCTTTTCTTATTTATACTCAATTGCCCCTTTCCTTACCCTTTCAGTCTCTCTTTCTCCCTTAACATCCCTACATCCCTCTCTCCTCCTACGTTTTCCCTAACATTTGATAGACTGCAATTAGATATCCTTGTAAAATCAGCAGAAAGAGTCGTTACTCAATCCTGCAGTTTACATTTCGGTTTTGTCGTCAGTCAATTGCATCCCCTCTTCTCCCCTCACCCTGAGTTCACTCGGTCTGACGCACAAATACTCCCCTATTTTATCTCCTCTTTCATTTTCCGTTACTGAGCTTTCTCTTCTTCTCCGGCTGAGTGTAGCTCTTTATCCATAAATTATACATCAGGTGAAGGTGACAGACAGAGAGAAGATTTCATGCTATAATCATTAAATCTGCTTAAATATGAAGGGTTAGATAAACTGAGCAGAGTAGAGGTGCTGGGACCACAAATGTGGGCATTTAAGATGTCTACAATGAGGTCACCATTGTTTAATTTAAAAAAGTGTGTGTGTGTGTGTGTATCTGTTATTGACACAGCTCATAACATAACTTGACATAATCCCAAATAAACTGCATTTCAGAAAAACTAATTTGCAGCAAACATCCCAACGCCATTCATGCTGCTGAGATCAACGTTTAGATGAATATGTAAGTATGTGCTGCTCGCCTTCCTCTCAATAACAAAATAAACACAACAAAAATGACAGCGGTGAGAAAGCAGCAGTTAAGAAAGCATCTGATCATGGCAATGTAGATTTGGACATGCATTAGTTCTGTGATTCACCAACATTCAGCATCTGCTGTCAGAAAAAAATTTGTCTGGTCATATTTTAGTTTTATTATTCTAATGTTATTTTCAAAAACTGTTACATATTTTTGTAAAATGTCTCTCACCTCAGAAAAATGCACTTTCTTGACCTGCCAGATGTTGTGCTGTTGATAACTATATTTAAAAAGCATATTATCCATAGGCTATATCCTTTGAGTTGGTGAAAAGAAACAAATTTTATCATAAAGGAATTTTCAATTTTAATTACATATATTAAATAGCAAATTCTGGTCATAAGAACATTAAAAGAATTATAATTCGATGGTAATGAAATTACAGACATATGACATTGCAGTTATGTTGCCAATAAGTCATGAAATTACCAAAGCATTACAAATATTTTTCTTAAATGGAATGTTCTTTCTTGGTTATTTTATAACCAGACCGTACTGATGACGTTGTGAGCTGGTAATTTGATGGTAATGAAATTATGGGCCCATGACATTGCAGTTACATTGCTAGTCATGAAATGACCAAAGTATTACAAATAGTATAACTGGAACGTTCTTGGTTATCTTTTAACCTTAGGAGACCGTACTGACAACGTTGTGAGTTGAAGGTAATGAAATTATGGGCATGTGATGTCGTCGTTACATTGTCAATTAGTAAGTCATTAAATTACCAAAAAGTATAGCAATAAATTATGTAACTGGTACGTCGCGTGTTAGCTGGGATGTCGACAGATGAGGTAATTAAAGTTACACTTATGATAGGCTAATAATGGAGCATTATTATTTGTTTAAAGGGTTAGTTCACCCAAAAATTTAAATTCAATCATTAATTACTCACCCTCATGTCGTTCCACACCCGTAAGACCTTCGTTCATCTTCAGAACACAAATTAAGATATTTTTGATAAAATCCGATGGCTCAGTGAAGTCTCCAGTGATAGCAAGTTAATTTCCACTTTCAGTGCCCAGAATGGTACCAAAGACATATTTAAAACAGTTCATGTGACTTCAGTGGTTCAACCTTAATGTTATGAAGCGACGAGAATACTTCTTGTGCGGCAAAAAAAAACAAAACAACTTTATTCAACTGTGATGGCCTATTTCAAAACTCTGACTCATGAAGCTTCGAAGCTTTACAAATCTTTTGTTTCGAATCAGTGGTTCGGAGCACCAAAGTCACATGATTTCAGTAAACGAGGCTTTGTTACGTCATAAGTGTTTCGAAATTTCAATGATACACATGATTTTGACAGTTTAATATGCGCTCCAAACCACTGATTCGAAACAAAAGATTAGTAAAGCTTCAAAGCTTAATGAAGCAGTGTTTTGAAAACGCCCATCACTAGATATTGCTGTACTAAAATATTTTTTTAGTGCCTTTCTGGGCACTGAAAAAGGAAATTAATTTGCTGTCAATGGAGGCCTCACTGAGCCATCGGATTTTATCAAAAATATCTTAATTTGTGTTGTGAAGATGAATGAAGGTCTTACGGGTGAGGAACGACATGAGGGTGAGTAATTAATGACAGATATTTCATTTTTGGGTGAACTAACCCTTTAAGATCAGGATTCAAATATTCTCATGATTAGCCAATTAGCTTAGAATTAGAACTACTAGCTATTTAGCAGTATTATTGATTTCACTGCACTGACACTATTGGATGAGAAGTAAACTTAAACTGAATTGAGTTAAATAATGTCCAGCGTTTTCTACAGAGCTACTTTATAGCTGAACTGAATTTTAGAAAGTTATTGAATTGAACTAAATCAACACTGAACTGACTTCAGCTGAACAATGACTCTTCTTTTTAGAGCTGCTTTACAGCAGAAATTGAATTCTGTTGTAAAAATATTTCACATTTTAGTCAAGTCAAGTCAAGTCACCTTTATTTATATAGCGCTTTTTACAATGCGGATTGTGTCAAAGCAGCTTTACATTGATAACTGGTACATAATTTTGGCTGCACAGCAGCTCTTAAAGAATAGTGTCAATGCAGGCAGATCAGAAGCACTGTTGATTAAATGTCAAGAATACTGTTGAATATCAAATGTCAAGTGTCTCCAACTAAGCAAGCCAAAGCCAAGGAACCCAAACTCCATCAGGTGACANCTCACCTAATGTAAGTCACATTTTCATTCACAATACTTGTCTGCTTAAACGTGTTAAATTTAGATTTCCTGGAAGCTTACTTAAAAGTCCTTGCCACATCACTCCAGTAACAGATCCAGTAAGAGAATCATAAGAAATAGAGGTTGATTGCTGTGGCATCAGATACGAACAGATCTAGGTTTAGATAACAGTATAGAGATCACTGCACAAACGCTCATGGTTAATTGTTGATGTTTGTTGTACAATAATAATATTTAATCATGTAAAATAAATTGAACAATTAATTGTAATAAAAAAAGGCATTAGAAAACAAAAAAATTGCCTGAACGTGCTGTAAAATACAGAAGCAAATTTCAAATAACTAAAATAACAAGCAGAAAATAGCTGACAAAAAAAGAATTACTATAGAATTTAAATAAATAAATAAGATAGCATTGCCAAATTCAGTTTAAATTCTGTACCTTATTCCAAATCAGTTAAAGCTTCATTTTATGTGACAGATAACTAATAATAAATGATTTCTTGATATAAAAAAAGCTGATACTCCATTTCCATAGGGACAGCAAAAACAGTGTGTACAGGTTATGTGTGTGAGATTTCATATAAAACCTTTGTTGTTTTTTTTTACTACCAACACAGAAACCCCTTATCTTACCAATCCAATGCACTTTAGAATACAGCCTAGACAGAAAAGGGCAAACGAAAGATAAGGAGAGAGAGGTATCGGATGGATAGAGTGTCACCTTCTGAATGTTAGAAGGGCAAAAAGCAGACATGGTATCCTTCTGTCTTTCTTTGCCCTGCTGGATAAAACAGCCCATGGGCAGAGAGAAGGATGACAAACTGTGGACTTCTACTGAGGAGCAGACGTCTGAGTCAGATGGGGAGAGACATATGCATCAATATAGAATGAAAGATGTGGCAAAGCAAAATCAAATCAAAAGAATTGATTTCTTTTGAGTTTTGAAGAAACATTACCACATTTATCAGGTCTTCCTAATTTAGCTTGAGTAACTGAATACAATTCTGAGAAATTCACAGGAGAGTAGCAATTGTAGTTGCACGGAGGAAACCTCTGACAGGCCCATACTGGGAGGGGTAAAACAGGTGTTGTCTTACTGTGAGAGAGAGAGAGAGAAAGAAGAGGAAGAGAAAGAGAGAGCGTGCCATTGTTGCAGGGATGTTCATGATTATTCGAGAGGGATCAGCAGGAGGGGCAGGTAGTACCGGCGGCATGAGCGCTCCACCGGAGAGAACAGCGAAACAGGTAGAGTAATGCATGTGTGTGCTTTTTTTGGATTTCTAGACATTGATTTTTGTCTTAAAAAAGTCCAGCTCTGAATATAATCTGCTTAAAGGTAAACTGCGATTTTTGCAATGTTAAAACATTTATTTTATCCCGACTTATATGCACAGACTACTACTATACGTAAACCATTGGTAGATTGATTTCCATGAAAAGCTCTTTGGCACTATAAAAACATTGCTCTGTTTGTTTGATCACTCTGACCAGTCTGGCATAGCAATATTGGCACAATCAATGACATAAGATTTTGGGGTGGGCATAACTATTTGACCGACCAATGGCAGACTGTGGGATTGTTCTGTAAACCTGTTTAAAAAAAAATCTTTTTTTTCTGGCTATTCTGTTTACTGCAGATTTAGATTTAACTTACACTTCACTGTTAACATTAAAGTTTATTATGTGCAATGCCACTGTAATTATGCTGGATAAATAGTTAAAAAGTAAAATTATGTGTTTACATTAGATGTGTTCAACTTGAAGCGGCGCTGCGCAGACCAATCGTTGTATGACATCAAAGTAGACGGCTCCTTATGCTTTCGAAATTGCTTTCGTGGTACAATGATGTCATACACCAATCGGTCTGCACAGCACCACTTCAAGTCGAACACACCTATTGTCTACATTACAGTACAAACAATAAAGTCAACTCTGATTGGCTCATTTAAATTAGAAGCTATGTGTCAAATCTTGATGACAGTTTTAGCTCCACCCACAATTACCAGCCAGTGATCTGATTTCACCCACAGTGACTTTTTCTCCTAAAACATTCTAATCAAACAGTGTGTGCCTCACTCCCTTTACAAATCTTAGTAAGGGTAGTGCCATATTTAACTTTATGCTGAAAATTGCGCTGTGTGGGATAGACTTACATTCTTTACATTGTGCTATATAAGGTTCTAAATGTGCCTTTCTGTGTGTCCCTTTTGACAGGTTCAGGCCGCAATCAAGAAGAAGGTGGAGAAACAGAGGAAGCAAGTTGAAATGGGTGTGGTGGATGTCTTCAACGGTAATGTAAGACCTAAAATGGGACAGCGAAAGAATCAGCCCATCCATCCTCCCAGCAGAGATGAAGATGGTGCAGAGGAAAATGAAGAGGAGCCCGCTGAGACTGAGGAATCGAAGGAGAAGGTGGAACTCGACCTCGTACCTATCGTTGAGTCTGTTTTTGGCCAAGTAAGACTACACAAGAGCACCCCCTGCAGGTCACCATTCAAATCTCATTCACACATCGCCATTTCATACCCTTCAACCTACAGCAGTCTTTTAGTGGTCTACTACCTTCAGTTCTGCAAAATAAATGAATGTGAATTTTATATGCTTGATAGGACTAGAGTGACTAATACTATGAGTGATTAAACTATTACAACATTGCACCAAAGACCCCATTACACTGCTAAAGGGCCCTAGCCGATCTTTAGTCTGATGGGTATTCCTTGACCTTGCTGTTAGGTAGCATTGTTGATACATGATACAGAAAGTGCCTTGCCGAGCTCTGCCAACTCATTTCTCTTCTATTCTAATTGACTCTTCCTGTAACAGTAACAGTTGAACACAAACTTGAAAATCTTCAAATCTTGAAAGTTCAGACCCAACATTTAATTTGATTAAATGGTATAATGGTATATATAGCAATTCAACCCCATAAGAAATAAAAGACGTCAAAGCATCAGTTTAATGGTAGTTTCTTGGTAAACTTTTTAAGTCATTTAACTTCAGCTTATTCCATTTAATTGCCAAGGCAATATTTTATATTTCATTTTATTTCAGCTTTTAATTTTAGTTAATGATAATAACCAGAGATGGGAGTAACACATTACAGTAACTTGAGTTATGTAATTAGATTACTTTTTCAAGTAACTAGTAAAGTAACATTACTTTTTCAATTTACAAATCAAATCAATATCTAAGTTACTTTTTCAAATAAGTAACATACTTTTTCACATTTATTGACTGAGAGCTCTCCATTCCCCATGTTGAGAGAAATAAAAGTACAGAGATGTTGTGTGCGCTGTGTGAACATGATGGTTATTGTAGTTCTAGACTAAATGTGAACATGCGTTTACTCATCTCACTTGTACGAAAACATTCAAAATGAATAAAAACAGTGAAATGCAATCTCAGAATTTTACGCAAACCTGTAATAATTAACTATATTAAATTACACAAATATACTTTATGTATTTAATCTCACTTATTTAACCAATGTCTGCAGCTGACCTTCAATGATCTAATTCAACTATACTAATAAGCAAAAATGACTTTATATTAGATTTAGAAATAAGAGTGTTGAACTTCCATCTCCTGTATCCAATTCTTCTTTAATCCAGAATGGAAGCACAGCTGAAAGGTTTGTTTGAGCTGCGCCCTCTACTGTACAGGTGTAAATATGCATTTCCTTCAGCATGAGGCTTATTTATTTCACTTTTGGTGTGAAAGGGCCATTACATTTGCCATAAATATATATATTTTTTGTTATTATTAAATACAAACAAGCAAGCCCAGCCCAGTAACACAAAAAGTAACACAAAAGTATTGTAACGCATTACTTTTCATAAAAAGTAACTAAGTATCGCAATTAGTTACTTTTTTAGGGAGTAACACAATATTGTAATGCATTACTTTTTATAGTAACTTTCCCCAACACTGATAATAAACAGTTCAATCATAAACAGTATTTTTTACTTGACTAACGATGCTACCACATGAAACATGTTTGCCCGTCAAAACATATTTTAGTTTTCAGGTGCATGATGTTTATGTTCTGGGAAGGTACTTGTGTCCCAAAGTGACTTACTTCATTAGCAGAAGGTTCATTAGGTAATTATCAGGCACAAGACGACAGGTTAAGGAGCTGTCCTAACAAGCGCATCTGTCCCCTCATAGTTCATCCGCTCACGACCTGGTCTTAGCCTTGCGGTGTTGCATTCCCACACTAGGATAACCTTGCATCCAGTGGTAATCATTGGATATTGAGCTTGAATCACCAGTGGTGAGCATACTAGAAACCCAATCTTGCCCACTCACCTTTCTGGAAGAGGGATCGTTGTTTGTTATTCTCATAATTATTTAATTGGCTTGGAGACATAGATAGCTACAAACTCATTTAAGATCATGCATTTACTGAGTCATTTACTGAATTTAATTAACATCTTTTCTTGCTAGTACTTAGTCAAAAGTACTGAAAAAAGAATGAACTATTACAGGTTACGCTGGTATTTTTTCAACTTACATTTGCACAGTAATTTTCATTAGAGCATTCACTGAAACTCTATCCATTAGTTTAAGTCACCCGAGAATGGGTATTGTTAGATAAAAGGGTTAACATAGTTTGGGTGGACTAATCTGACATCTGATTATCTTTAAGTCAATAAATAAAGCAGAGGATCTGAACTGGATACGTGAGTTACTCTCTTAAATGGGAGGGTAAGCAAAAGAGAGTGTTTTATTTCTAAATCGATTTAATCCCTGCTACACATATGGCATTCTTCAAAAACAAAGGGACTCAAACTACCGAGAGGTTGATAGCTAGGTTTTGTTTTCCATCTCAGCCAATTAACCCATTGCAACATATAAAAATATTTTTATAACCATGGATTTGAATGAATTCTATATTAGGGCTGCATAGGTATTTCACGATTCGATTCGATTTCTATTCACATGCTTGCGATTCTAGAGTTCATTTTTCTAGCTGACTGAGTTTATGGTCAATGAATATGTTTTTCTGAGGTAAATGTGACGTTACGTGACATTGTTTACAAGCTGTTTTATTGACGTCTTTCCGAGGTTGAAACACCGATTGAGCGATTACACGAGACATGATACGGATTTCGGTAAGTTGTACTTTATCTTTTAATAAACATGAATAAACATCTGAAGGTATACGCTGTAACTGGTATTAAAGCGGAGGAGAGGATGTTCACATGCGCTCCGTGCTGCTGCTTCTCTTTAACTGAGGCGCTAAAGCGATCTGTCTCGCCACATTAAACAGCGCCAAAACGGCATTTATTTTTTGAATCTCATAATAAGATGGACGTCATTTGAAATCTGAGACTTTGCTTCATATCAACAGTAACAAAGCACAAAGATTATTGCGATTTATTAGTAAGAGGCGTGCTACATATTCTATTTATTCATCAACTGAAAACAGACGAGACTAATCGATTCTTGGGATATAAGAATCGTTATCGGTTCGTAAAAATGAGAATCGATTAAAATCGAGAAATCAATATTTTTTACCCAGCCCTATTCTATATAGCTATTAATGCAGCTTTAAAGATAGCAGGGGGCTTTCAAACCTTTTTGAGGCCAAGGACCCCCAAATAAGATGATTTTGAGGGACCCAGTTTCTAAAACATAAAAGTATCTATAGATTTTCATGTACATGTAAAGATCCATTTGTAATGTGTGAGGAGAAAAAAAGGCAACATTTTTTTGCTAATATCTGTAACTGTACTGAAGCAAATTATTACAATATTTATTTATTTTAATTAAGTTGACTGTCTTTTTCTACTTTATAAGATTTATGTTAGATGTAGAAAAACATTTTCAGTTTATTTCAGATTATTTAAAATATATATTTTTTTACAATACGTTCCAAAGTACTGTTTTTTTATTTTGTATTATTGCATTAAACATATTTGATAATTATTTTAAGTTAACAGACCTCAAAAACATTTTGTAAAATCTTCTCTTTCTAATTTTTCGCAGACCTCCAGCCCCTCCTAGTGGCCACTTTAAGATCCTTGTTCTTGAACAACAATTTTTGTATATGTGCATATGTGTGTATTGCTTTTTGCCAACTCTGATAGCTAAGAAAAAAACACTGATTATAGCAGCATAACCTGAATGGATTATTTTTTTTCTGTCCTCTCTGTCAATACACACGCAGAACTCTATATGATTGCTATTACACATGCTGCAGCTGGTGAACTCGCATCTGGGACTCCACAGTCCCACAGTGCTAGAGTGACCTCATCTGACTTGACTGTAATCTTTTGGCCCAAACATGCAGACTCAAACTAATTCTTCCTCATACACATCACAAATGCATCACATTGTTATTATACACAATGTTATACAATAAAGAGTAGCATTTATCTATTTGCTGATGGGTTTTTTTTAACAACAAACCCCAATGTTGGCACAGAAACACAGTTTAATACTCAAGCGTGTATGTGTGTGTGGATTAGAGTAGATTATCATTCTGGCAGGCTGGTAACACAGGGCAATGTCACAGGGTTTTACTAAAATATGAGTGCAGATTAAAGAGTGGTTCTCTGTTTGTCTGCCCAAAGGTGTGTTTTGATTAGTCTGGGATTATCACACACACACACAACTTTCACCCCATGTTGAAAAGACAATCAGTCTCGCTTTTAACCTCCTGTAATCTTCATTTGTCTCTTAGTAACGTTACAAGCTAAGCACTTTTTTAGTGGTCTACTAGTATGTTTTGTTTTACATGGCTGATACTGATAGATAGTGTCCATTTGGACATCCAAGACCATGAAAATGCTGCAATTTTTAATTAAAAATTATATTTTGAGTACAAAAATGTTAGTGAATAGTGTAAGTGAAAAATGAACATGAATTTCAGAATGTCTTAGTATTTGATTTGTCTTTTTTTGCTTTTAATAACAGCTGGACTCGAGATGCATGAACTCTTATGCAAAACCTGATGATTATGTTTTCTAGCATGATTTGAAATGATCCAAATAGAATAGTCTGTACATGATCAATGCCACACATTTTGTATAGAAATAGCACAGAATATAGTTTTTTTTCTTAATTTTATATAATGTTTCTTTGTCCTCAAACTTTTTTTTCCTTCTTTTTTTAATGAAATTTTGAATCTCAGATTTTCGAAGTGGTCTCAGACATCAAAGCATATTCAAAATAAAATGTATACATTGAATCATTTAATGATAATTTAATGTTGAGCAAAACGGAATTTGAGTGAATTAAATGCACACTTATTTTGCACAATAAGGAAACATAGTCAAACTATCTGAATATCGCCCGGTTAATTGACCCCTGCTCTTTCTTGCTCTGTTTCTCAAATCTCCATGTGCTCTCAGTCTGTACATCATCCCATGTCTCTCCGTCTTTAATCTGAAATGGGGGAGAGATTAAAAAAGCTTCTAGTTTTCTCATCTAATTCTCACCCTCCCCATACCTCCCCTCCCGCTCTGCATCTCTCTCTTTCAACTCGCAAATGAAATCATTTGCATGGGACCGCAATCTGTGAGGAAAGTGAGTGGATAGGGAAGAGAGGAAAGAAGCATGGAGATTTTTTAAACGAGATGTGAAAATGGCAAGAATTGGGAGAAGTATGCTTGTTCTAGGAAACATTAGTGTTGATTGAGTTTTGCTTTGACTGATAGTTAAGAGAGGGTCTGAGATTAGAAAGAATGCAAGGGTTAAACAGACATTTGTTAGGTTGGGTTTTAGGTTTTAGTAACTAAACAACGTGGACTTTAAGTAGCTTAATATGGAAGCAGGTGAGTGTTGTATTGTCAACCACTCTATAAACTAATTATATAAAAAGGACGTAAGAGGGGAGGTGGGAAACATCTTCACTGAGGATTAAGGCATGGGAAACTGCACCAAACCTTCAATGAAAAACAAAATGAAGAAGGTAAGAGAAACCTATTTAAAGGTCAGGACCTGTGTGTCTGTGTTAACTGTGTTTCTGTGTTAAATATAATATTGAAATGAGACTTTAAAGGGTTAGTTCACCCAAAAATGAAATTTCTGTCATTAATTACTCACCCTCGTGTCGTTCCAAAAACAAAAATAATGACTTTATTCAACAATTTCTTCTTAACCCTGTCATTCTCTTATGCTGTTTACGTTCAGCGCTTCCAGGTTCTACTTCAGAATGCCAAATCAGTATTGGCCGACGCTGATCATGTGAGCAGCACAATGCATGCATATGATGTTGAGACAGGAGTTGGCCAATACTGATTCGGCATTCTGACATAAAAGTATTCTCATCGCTTCATAACATTAATGTTGAACCACTGTAGTCACATTACATTTACATTTATGCATTTGGCAGACGCTTTTATCCAAAGCGACTTACATTGCATTATACTATACATTTGTATCTGAGTATGTGCAATCCCTGGGATCGAACCCATGACCTTGGCATTGCTAGTGCCATGCTCTAACCACTGAGCTACAGGAAAGCTGTAACATGAACTTTTTTAACAATGTCTTTACTACCTTTCTGGACCTTGAATGTGGTACTTATGTTGCTTTCTGTGGGGATAAAAAAAACTCTTGGATTTCATCAAACATATCTTAATTTGTGTTCCGAAGATGAACGAAGGTCTTACGGGTGTGGAACGACATGAGGGTGAGTAATTAATGACACAATTTTCAATTTTGGTGAACTAACCATTTAAGATTTTAATAATCTAGATATTTTGTAAAGAAAGTAATCAGTATTTTAACACTATCATAACACTTGAGTAGTTTAAGGACGAATTGTCAAACAAATTGACTGAACTGTGCTTAATTAGATTATGTCTCAAGTAAAATTTGGCCCCACCCTAAGGGTGTGGCTGAGGGTAAAGTGGCTGGGCCAGTGGCGCCAGGGCCCCGCCCACCCGAAGAAGCAGACGGAGAAAATGAAGTAACTTCTGAGTTTAAGGAGCCTCTGAATGCACTCGTTCAAAACTGCACCATGCTACATAATATCGTCGGACCAGCATGCATCTTCCTAAGACAGGGCTTCGCAAAGTCACAGCTCGTATGTACTATGAAAAACTAAAACATCTACATTCTCCACTTGCATTAATAGAAAAGATCACATCATCTGAACCATTTCAGCAGTTTTCTCATCATCGTTGTGAATCATTTACTACATTTGTTCACTCCCTCCACTGGTTTGTTGTAAAAGATCATGCAGAGAATCGAAAGATATTTCATCCTAAAGTGGGAAATAAAGTGATATTTGCAGGTTTGTTTCATTTTCCTGCTAAAGCTTATTTGTTCAGCAGACATCAAAAGTTGTCCAAAACTACTGCTCAATTGTTTGGGATAGTTTTGAAGTCTTTTATGCTCACTCTGTAAAACCTAACGGTGAAAAATGCTAAATGAATTAAGTTCATTTTACTTAAAATTTTCAAACGGGTGATTCAACTTAACAAATATTTGTAATGTGAACTCAAAAACTAATAATATTAAGCAGAACTCAATCTGAATAAGCTAGAAATAATATGCTATTTTAACTCTAATGATTTAAGTTACAGAAATTCATTTAATTTAATAGCTTACATCTATGGCTGTCCACAACATATTTAAAAGAAATTTGAACTTATTCCATGGTTTAAAATTTTTTTTTCCAAGAAATTATGTTTGTATATGACTCTATAGGTTGTTTTTATAGTTTTCATAATAATTAACTAAAAGCTAATCAAATAAATATAAACAATAATAAAAACATGAATCTATTTCATATAAGACTACAAGCCTACATTAAGCCTTTTTAAAGTAATTTTACTCATGGCAAAATATTATCCCAGAGTGTTTCATAAGAGGCAACAAAAACCATGTGCACTTTCCCTCTTGTCAGTCACGTCCGCACATCCATCCACCGCACCATGCAAGGCTGCAATTATTTGATCATTTATTTTGTTTCAGTAATACTGTGAAATATTATTACAATTTAAAATATCTGTTTTCCATTTTAACATATTTTAAAAATATAGTTTATTCCTGTGATGGAAAAGCTGTATCTTCAGCAGCCATTTTAGTCTTCAGTGTCAACAGTTGTGCTGAAACTGATACATTTTTTCAGGATTCTTTGATCAATAGAAAGTTCAAAAGAACAGCATTTATTAGAAATAGAAATCTTTTGTAACATTATACATGTATTTACTGTCACGTTTGATCAGTTAATGCATGCTGAATGAAAGTATATATTGTTTGACTTTAAATTTAACAATGATTTAAAAAATATTGTCTCTGGTTAAGATGAATGACAATGGATTTTTAACTAAGCTTTTTCACGGTCACTGTGAAGATATGATATACTCAGTTAAATGAGAAAGGATTCTGCACTGGATTTGTGGCATATGTAATCCACTAGTTTATGCGTACATGTGTGTACTATGGTAATGGGTATTATAGATAGAGCTGTAAATGGAAAAGAGAATCATCTATGGGATTTTCTCATATGGCACTCTGTTTAACCTCATTCACTCTCTATGCTTTGCGTGTTTCCCTGGGCCCTCCTCAAGTTAAACCCCCCAAATCTCCTTATCTTTTAGCTGTTGCCAGGCAACTTTCACTGTGTAATCTAGTGACTACCCATGTCACTACATTATTACACATTGGAACCAGTCCTCAAACTCACATTTTGCCCCATTTTCTCATTTCCACATACCTATCCATGTGTTTTGTCTGAGTCGTTTTGATGATTCAGAGAGAGAGAGAAAGAGAGAGAGAGAGAGAGATCATGTCAAACAGAGACATGTCTTCAAGTGCATCAGTGTTTAACATCTTTCTTATGTCTCTTGATTTAACAGGACAGGAAACTGCGGCCAGAAGAGATAGAAGGTATTCACAAAAAACACACCTCACCCAAGAGTCAGACTGGAAAACATCCTGTTCATGCATTTCAACATCTCTTTCCTTGTGTTTATGCAGAACTAAGAGAAGCCTTTAAAGAGTTTGATAGGAACAAAGGATACATCAACTGCAGGGACCTGGGCGAATGCATGCGGACGATGGGATACATGCCGACAGAGATGGAACTCATTGAACTGAGTCAACAAATAGGTGAGTGATATCACTGAGAGAGCGTTTATGATCTGTGGCAAAATGTGCATGCAGATATTATTGCACTGTTTTACAGTTCAAAAGTCTGAGACCATAATATGGGAACTGATATCATAAATCTTAAATTAAACTTTTCAATCTTCTGATTTAAGTTGTTTTGTTGATAATAAAATTATAAAAAGTAATAATAGCCTAAAATGTAAACATTTTGTAATAATTAAGAGAAAAATTTAAAATAGAACAAAAAACTGGTGTTTAAGGGCACATACTCTGTATTTTTAAAGATAAAATAATAAAATGTGATTATAAAATTTTATCATTTTGTATTAATTTAGAGAATGATAAAAAATAGATTTAAAAAAAACTGCCGTTTAAAGTCATACATACTCTGTATTTTTTAAGGTGGGGGTAAAATTGACTTTGAGGACTTTGTGGAGCTCATGGGCCCCAAAATGCTGGCAGAGACAGCGGACATGATCGGAGTCAAGGAGCTGAGAGATGCCTTTAAAGAGGTACACACACACACACACGCACACCACTGTGTTGACTGCAGCCATCAGTGGCCTTATCAGCATTTTACCGGTGTGCAGTTCGACTCCAATGGTGATGGGCAAATCAGCGTCACAGAACTGAGAGAGGCCATGAAAAAGCTGATGGGAGAACAGTTGAATCCCAGGGATATTGACGATATACTTCGTGATGCCGACCTCAACGGGGACGGACTAGTTGATTTTGAAGGTGAGAGAATGATGGATAAATAAGGACAACTATTTGCATTTCAGTTGACCTAACTGAACACTCTACTTCTGTTTTCTTTTTATTCTTCCTCACTCAACCTTCCAGAATTTGTGAGGATGATGTCACGTTGACGGAAGCCACATCATCATAAGTCACTACGAGGGACACATGCTGCAGCTATCTGAATGTTTTCGATAGGTTTTAAGAGATAAAATTAAAAATAATTTTTACAAATTGTAAGTAAGCATTATTACGCAGTGTCTCATTTCAATATAGTAATGTTGTAATTTTACTGTTTAATTGATATTTTCAAAGATTTATTTGTCTGATTATGAGTGTATTGAATTTGTATAGTGTGCTTAATTTTTTTTAATAAACTAATTTGATTACAGTGGTTTGATAATTACCTGTTAGTGTCTCTTTGTCTTAGCAGACTGTGATTTTTAAAGATCCCCTGTGGTGAAAAACAAGTTAATATTGTTTATATGTCTATGTGGTGTTTTTAATAAGACAAACCATGTGCAAATTCATAAGTCAACACCACTTCTGAGTATTTTCTTCTTCTTAACTCTGCAGTGAAAAAAGGACGGTCTCAAAAACGCGGTTTGAAATTGCTGGTGTTTCTTACGTCACAACTACCTTGTAACCAATCCCGTCAACGTGGCGGCAGGCTATAGCGTAACATTAACTATACTGTGAAGCAGGGGAGTCTCAAGAGAAGACAATTTTCCTGTTGATATGAAAAATTGGGAACATTTAGCAATATCGCGGGTGAATTATGTATATTACGATGATATGGTGCCCATGCCTTTCTCCACTGATGTTAAGTTGTTCAAAGCGTCTCTAAGGATGCTGATTTTTAGAAGGTAGCTGTCTGTGTAGAGTTACATTTAGGCTTTTTTAAGGCATGGATCTTTTTTTTTTCTCACAGGAAATGTTTTTTAAAAAATGTAATTTTGGTGATCCAAGATGAGTTTTAAGAGATATAATTATTGATTACAGAGGGGCTTTAACACATTCACCCAGGATGAACCACTAGAGGGCAGTATGTCCTTCCCCGAAACCTTCCACTCCAAACAAAGCAGTAGGCCTACTTCTGTCCCTTTCGGATAGTACTATGATGAAATGAAATGTAATTTAAAGCTGCAGTCCGTGACTTTTTTTGGTTAAAAATGATCCAAAATCAAATTTTGAGCAAGTACATAACCAGCCAGTGTTCAAAACTATCTCCTTACCTTAGCCCGATTCACAACGGCAAGCTTGTAATGTTTTATAATAAAATAGGGTATATGTCGAACGTCACATGACCAAACCGGAAAACTGGTCTCATTGCATCCGCTTGTCAGAGAAAGTGTTAACAGCAGTATGAACTGACGGCAGATCTATGGACTTTTAAGGTAATCAGCAAAACTACCTAGTTCACATTGTTATAGGTGTTTTATTCTATTAAATGTCTAAACGTTAATGTGAAGAAGAAAAATGAAAAAACTTGTAAATATCAATCAGCATGTGCAGGGGACATCAGTTATGCTCATCTTTGCTCGCTCCTTTTAGGTCATCTTGAATAAATCAGCAATTGTTTTCATGAAGCACATACAAAAGACCTAAACCGGAAGGATCTGATCTGTTTTACAGAATATGGAAGTTAGATTGCGCATAACCCCTATGGGTACTGGTAGGTTTCCGCGGGAAATTCGATAATGCAGCAGTACGTCTTTGCGTCATTATGTCACGCCTGTAAACAGAAAGGAAGGCGTCCCTGCTAGTAGACTATGCATATAGGATGCTGCTGATAGTTAGCGGAAAATTTATAGCCTTTTCTCACAGCAGATGAAATAATTAAACTTATTTTGGCGGATTGTAATCCAGATAGGTCCAAATGACAATTATCAGAGACTGGAGATTCACCAATAGTCAAAAGCAAAAGACTTCGGACTGCAGAGTGGCTACAGAAACTGAAATCTACAGGTAACGCTAATACACACTAAATACATAGTCACACAATACTGATGTAGTTAACATTAACAATTAGAGAACAAAATATAACAGTAATAATACTTTGCACGGTTTGGCGTGATCCGAGCTAAGCAATCATTCGATTTAATCACCATTGGCAGCGCGATTTATTGAAGGCATAATGCTTTTTTCCTCAGTTGGTCAGAACAAAAGTGGCAGACATGATAGGCTACTTACTTGTTCAGATGACATTCTCAGGTGAAAATTCTTATTTTGGTCATACTTCCAAGACGTAGAATCTCCAGCAGGAGTACAGTATCACCGGTGTGGTGACTGACAGCAAACATTAGATTCATCCGCGCTGACTAGCCGTGCCGATGCACAACCCACGTAAAGATGATAATTCCGCATATGACTGCACGGAGCGTTCTTTAGAACTTCCGCATTAATTTAAGCCAGCTCGAAAACTTCCGGTGAGATGTCATTTGCTGGTGTGTTGAGCATCAGTAGTGTAATACTTAGCTTATAATCAGAATATAGTCACTTAAATAGTCAGGCATAGCATTAATTTAGTTATTTAAAGGTAAGACAGCATAAACAATAAATAAATAAAGACGTACCTCAGTGTTCCTCTCGGCTAAATTCAGTTCGACCATCAGTTTTCACACTTTTATGTGAAAAAAAGCTTCAAAAATAAAATATTTATTGTGCTCTTTAGTTGGATTAATTGAATAAAATGTGTGTTTTTACAAGTGTGCTGAAATCATTGATCTTGCGCTGCACTGACTGTTATTACAAAGGGAAAGTGCAGTGCTCGCTTTCTGTGTGATTAATCCACAATAAAAGTTATTGTTTTTCTTAAGATTTTGAGAGTACTTCATACTTCACATTGACAAAATGTATTTTTAAACCTAGTTATTTTACAATGTTTAATATTTAGTCAGAAACGAAGTAAAAAACGACTAGAGGAAATGGCTGATTTATGCGCAAATAAATGCTGCTTTGCCGCCACCTGCTGGTTAAAGTGGTAATTATTGTCTTTTTTATTTTTAAATAAGTGTTTTCTATCAAATGATGAATTTCCTATATTTTAAAACGTTCGGTTTTACAATGGGGACAATCTCAGAAGGGTGAACAAATAATGTTTGTGGTCATCACATTAAAAAAAAATTACATTTGAAGTGCTGGGGGAAACATGTGTGTTTGTAGCTAATTACACACATGGCGTTTTTAAACGGTCCTAATAGCTTCCTCTTTATTGCAATCAATAAAACTGGTTTATTGGCAAATTAGGTAAATGTGATAACTGCATTAAAATATGAATACAACATTAAAAAGTCAACCATTGATGGTTTTGTGTTGATGTACAGTGAGCACAGAATGAACAGCTAACAGTTCACCGGAAATGCCCGAGCTGGCTTAACCAGGAAGTAACCGCGTGCATATAGTCCATTGCAGGTTTCAAACAGAGATGGTGACAAAGAGGCAAAACTTACGGACAGCAGCTCTAACTATTCTCAAAGACAAAGGCCATTTTTTTCTTAACTTTTAGTCATTTGCATTTTCACTTTTCCAGTCATTCATGAATAAGGATTTGACTGACATTTCTACCCATAAGATCAGTTAAAACTGAGCAATATATGTGTAACATTATATTTGATAAAATGTTTATGACTTCAGACCTTTCCATGATTTAGAAACATGGCTACTACCTACTCCCACACAGGTAGAGCTAAACAGTCTGGATTGTATTTTTTGTAGCAACAGAAGAGGTAATGTGATGTGTCCTTACGTCACTTGTATTGTCTTTTTGAGGCCTGAAGCCTGTTGAGGCAATTTTAATAGGCTATCAGAGAGAGGTTTTTCCTTGACCGGCCTCGTGGACGTTTGACGGTCTGGCGTCTTTCTTTATGGTAATGTGATGCGTACAGGTCTATATCCTCTGACTTTTAACTCGGACAGAACGGTAGATGACAGTATTGCACTTGCTCTTCTTAGTAGCCTACATCTCACTAAAACTCAATTTTGTAGTTTTTTATTCATGTTTGTAGTTGAACTGAATCCTCCAAAGCGCAATGGACAGTGGACGATATCAGCCACTTAATTAATCTTAATTAAAATGTTTTAAATGTCAGGATGTAAGCCCACATGTACTGACATTACATTTCACACTCCTGTGAAAATACACCACTGCTGTCCTTCCTACCAGTGCAAATTTCATTCTGGGCCTCATGATTATTATTAACAGCCATTTCATGATTATGCGTGACATGAACAGATTGACAAAGACAAAAATTTGTTATCAAGCTTTTAGGTTTTTATTGAAAAGGTGACCAGGATTCTGTACAGCAAGCAAAGAGAGATTTCTAGGGCACAAGAGCTTCACTCTCCTCATCCCTTCATCTCTCCCTCTCTCTTTCCATCCTCTTGGGGAAAGGGGGATGCGGGCAGGGGAAAGAACGGATGACAAAAAAATTTAAATAAATTATGGAAGGAAAGAAAAGAAGCCATGATGCAGGAGAGAAAGAGAGGAGAGGAACTAGGGAGGAAGAGGGAAGTGTGTTTTTCGGTGCCTCCACCCTACACAGAGACACTAAGAGGCCTGGGAGAATCACTGCCCTGCTGGGCTTTAACAGCTCGACAGACACAGACTGCAATGTGAGTCAGGGAGTCTGTCATCTCGAAAACATCCGCCCCTCATAACAGCGGCTTGGGGAAGATGCAGCCTCTCAGACGTCTCTCCTCCTCTCCTTTCTCCTGCGCCCTTCTCCCTCTACTTCACCTCTCCTCTTCCTCTCCGGGTCTGGCCCTCACTTGCTGGCCATGGTGTAGCAGCCGTGCGGGTGCCACTGCATGTCACGGATACGCCTCACAGACTGAAACTGAGGGCAACGGGCGCCGTACTCGTTAAAGTGTCTGTATTCACCCTTCTCCAGCAGGTACTGGCTGCCACGGTATCCGGGGTACTGATAGCCCACCCAGCTGAGAAAAAAAAGAGTCTGCAGGTTAGTTTGTGCACCCTTGATATTGAACCAGCTTAAAGGGATAGTTCACCCAAAAATGAAAATTTTGTAATCATTTATTCACCGTCATGTTGTTCCAAACCTGTGAGTTTCTTTGTTCTATTTATCACAAAAGAAGATATTTAAAAAAATGTTGGTAATCAAACAGTTGACAGTAGCCATTGACTTCCATCAGCTCCAAGTCAACTGCATGGTTACCAACATTTTTTAAAATATCTTGTTTTGTGGAAAAAAGAAACTCATACAAGTTTCGAACAACATGAGGAGGGTGAGTAAATGATGACAAAATTTTCATTTTTGGGTGAACTATCCCTTTAAACTCATTTATATATTTAAAACAGGGTTGTTATAGTTAACTAGGGCTGGGTAAAAAATATAGATTTCTCGATTTTAATCGATTCTCATTTTTATGAACCGATATCGATTCTTAAATCCCAAGAATCGATTAGTCTGTTTTCAGCTGATGAATGAACAGAACATGTAGCGCGCCTCTTACTAATAAATAATAATCTTTGTGCTTTGTTACTTTTGATATGCAAAGTCTCAGATTTCAAATGAGGTCCATCTAATGAGATTCAAAAAAGAAATACCGTTTTGGCGCTGTTTAATGTGGCGTGACAGATTGCTGTGGCGCCTCAGCTAAAGAGAAGCAGCAGCACGGAGCGCATGTGAACATCCTCTCCTCCGCTTTAATACCAGTTACAGCGTGAAATAAACATGACTAAACATCTGAAGGTATGTTAAATGATAAAGTACAACTTACCGAAATCTGTATCATGTCTCGTGTAATCGCTCAATCAGTGTTTCAACCGCGGAAAGACGTCAATAAAAGCTTGTAAACAATGTTACGTATCGTCACATTTACCTCAGAAAAACATATTAAGTGACCATAAACTCATTAGTCAGCTAGAAAATTTAACTCTAGAGAGCAGCATTCTGATAAATATATACACATAAGTGTTTGTATATAAATAAGTAAATTTTATCCTTTAACATTATAGTAATGTAGTACCAACTGACTCCCATGTGTAGTTTACAGCATTAGTTGAGAGATTTTTTTTTCCTCTAAAAAATTTGCCATGTACTGTATCTGATATACTACATCCAAAATAATCGAATCGAATCACAAGCATGTGAATAGTTATCGAATCATGAAAATTGTGTCAAAACCCAGCCCTATAGTTAACTAAAATTAAAACCATATTTTTTTTGGTTACTTGAATTAAAATAAAGGTTAATGAAAATAATCAACGAAATGATTATAATGAAAATAAACCGAAATGAAATAAATAATAATAATAAAAAAACATAAACTTCTCATTTAGTTTAACTTAATGTACTAAAGTATCTACAAGTAAAAATGAAAGAAAAAATGGATAAAAAAATATTTAAAAATACTAATAAAAATGACAGACACTCAACAAAATTACTAAAACTTGAACAAAAATGAAAACAGAAAATATAAAAATAAAAGCTAATTCAAAATATTAATAATAATAAAAATAGAATCTAAATGGTACTAAAATAACACTGATTTAAACATCCTTAACTCTTTAATATTGTAATTAAATCCCCAACACACCTTGTTGTGCAAGATTGTTATTCTTATATCTATAAACTTTTTTTCCTTAAGTATTTTTTTCTGGTTTACAGTTTTTGACAGCCACATTTGTCTTTTGGGACGTGCACAGAGGTTTGACCAAGTGAAACCTCAGGGACCACAGATACTTTGCACTTACGTTCCACAGCTGACCATGATGCTGCCAACTCTGTCGGTGAATCCGTAGGAGAACAGGCTGGGAACGTCATCATCCATGATCTCCATCTTGCGGCCCTTGTACTCACCAACCTCATACAGGCAGATCTTGTGCTTCTCAGGGTCCTGAAGGAGAAAAAGTGATCAGTGCATTTGGAATGCATTCAAATAACAGGCCTGAAGGTGTGAGAGCATTGTGTGTGCATCTACACACCATTCTGACAGGTCTGAAGGAAAGCAGGTAATCGTTCTTCTGACAGTTGCTCCAAGAATCCCAACGAGGATACTCGCCCTTCTCCAGGATGTACATCTCACCGCAGAAGTTCATCTGCTCAAAGCCCACAAAACTGCAGAGGCCACACAAAGAGGTGAGTGAGATATGTTATTCTTTCTCAAACGTACGTTTTACATAGATGCAGATTTTACGGTGATGCTTACGGTCCACACTCCACACGTAGTGAGCGAACTCTGTCCATGCCCATTTCACAAACGTTCATGCACTCGGCGTTAATCTCAATCATGCGTCCCTGGAAGTTCTCCTGGTCAAACACATACATCTAATGGAGAGAGAGAAACCTGTTAGTGTAATGTTAAATCAACGTCCAAGCGTAGGAGACATGCACATGTGAATGTTTATTTGAAATATTTACCCTGTAGGACATCATGCCCATCTCGGACTTCTTGCTATGGGCTGCCTTGCCGTCGGTCTGGGAGGCAGTCTTTTTTTCTCCACTGGAAGACATGATGCCTGAGGTAAAATTAAAAATAGTGAATTAATAAAAAGGAAATGTAATATAGCTCAGAATTGAGAAACTGAGAGAAAGGAATAAAGAAATGGGAGGGGCAACCTCTAGTATATGTAATATTTGATCCTATCTATGCTGGAAGAGAGGGATAAAGTGTTTTAGGAGATGAAAAAGTCCAAAATATATGTTTGGAATGGATGTAGTGGGTCTTTGGGGGAAACAAAGTGGTAGGGACAAAGGGGAAGTGTGGGGTGGTGGTGTTCATTATGGTGATGCAATTCAAAACTAACCCTCTTTTACTCTTCAAGCTGTTAGGTTAAAGTTTTATGTGTATGTGAGTGGATATTCTGCTGTCTTACCTGTGTTCAGTGAGTGTGTGTCCGTACCCAGGGTTCACTCTGAGAGTGTTTGCGTCTGGCCATGCCCGCAGCTCTTATACCCTGGCGCTGACTCTGTAAGGATTACACTGACACAATGAAACATGCCGTGTTCAGCATACTCACAGAAAAGAAGCCCCACATCATCAGCACAGAGTGAGAAAGAGAGTATATGTGTGTAAGAGACATAGAGAATCAAATAGTCCTAACAAATCAATACACAATCTTCAACTTTTAAGCCTAAAGCATATAAGCAATATCGGGGCAAAAGTTTATTTTTAGAGACTGAAATTGAACTTTGAAGATTTTTTCTTAATTTACCAATGATATAATAGTGGTTTACACAATTTTTCATTTCAGTCACATATTCAGCATTGGGGGAATAAAATAAAATATAAGTAAAAAAGTAGTGCTGTATACACATACACTAAATATGGCTGTTCTCCTACAAATAAATATATAAATAAATAAAAGTAAATAATAACAACAACAACATGTACAAATCTAAAATAAATAAATAAAATGGCAACAATACACATGTATAAAAACATTGTGTCACAGAAAATGTTATTCAACAATCAACCGTTAATCAAATATGAATATTGGGTGGACATGCATGCCCCCCTTAATGTTAGTTATGGATTGTACTGATAAAGTAAAATCACTTTCCTACTAATCTTTTAACATTTTGAGCTTTCATGGTGTGTTTATATATAAATATCTTTATATATTGATCCAACCATGGATGTCCCAGGTGAAAAAAGAAGAAAAAAAAGTACTTTTTTTTTAACCAGACATTGTAACTTTTACATTTGGTCCCCCAAGTCTTTGAGTAAAAATGGTAACTTGCATGAAAATCAGCATCAACTTTCCTCAGCAGCTCAAATACATCATTTCAAACCCACACTCAGTTGGAGCAAGTTCGCTCAGATAATCCCAGCATTTTGGGCTCATTGTAACCAGGAGTGCTGACCTGCGCGAACATACTGGGGCCAAACCCTTTGTGTCTCCTGCTTTCACCCAAAACGCAGTGCACTTGTCAGTGAATGGGCTCACAACACCCATATGGCACTTCTATAGTATGTGCTGAGCTGGCGACCCTGTCCCCCTGTCCCGCGAGCCCATCAGAAGGCATTCCACGCGAACCGCGCGCACAATGGCGGGTGCGCGCATAGGCGTGCGCGCACGCGGTGGTCGATATAAAACTGAAGCGCCAGGTTCTCTCAAAGCTCCACGCGAAACCGGCGTTAAGGCGCGTGCCACTCTCGAGCTCAGTGACTAAAACGGTAAGATCCCAAATTACATCTCACGGAGCGAGCTCATGGCACAATTATAAACTTATTATGGTTTACTTTACAAACATCATCTCAGTATGGCCACATTATGTGAATGGTTTTGATTTAAATCTAACAATTGTATTAACACTTTATTAATCCATTTTATTATGAATAAAATGCCTATTTCATCTAATACATCGATTATTGGATGTTTTAAGTAACTGTTTTTATGTAATAATGATATAGAACACAGTTTACTTCTAATACTAACAATTACTCATTTGAGTTAATTTCACAATTTGTATCTAATTATTTTAATTGATATTTACTATGTTTTTCTGTTGTTTTTTTTTCTCTGTTTTTAGATATAAATAAAGATGTATAGGTTCTCACGATACGGCATGATGCAGCCCATGTTCAGCTCTGGCATGGGAATGGCTCCTTTCTTCAAGGTAAACTGTCATTAAACACACATACATTCAATCTCTTTTGAAATTACCCATATTCTCAAAATAAAATTTGTTATGCATCTGGATCAATACAATATGCTGTCACTTTAATTTCACATGCCAAACAAACCCATTTAAGTCATTTATTTGAGTACCTTTTGCATATATTATTATAAAACACATTATTATTTTCACACACTTTACATTTGTGCTTCCGCTGTCCCAGGTGACTGTGTTTGAGCAGGAACACTTCCAAGGAAAATGTCAGGAATTCACCTCAGAATGCTGCAACATTCAGGAGTGTGGCTTCGACAACATCCGTTCTATTCGTGTGGAGAGTGGCGCGTAAGTCATAGTGTTTGTTAAATGAATGTACACTTAGGGACCTTTCAACCAATAGTATGTGCCTATGTATGACTGGACGTTCTTTTTCAATAGCTGGGTGGGTTATGAGCACCATGACTTCCAGGGACAGCAGTTCATCCTGGAGAGAGGAGAGTATCCTCACTGGGATGCCTACTGTGGAAACCTGTCCTACCACGTGGAGAGACTCATGTCTTTTAGACCTGTCTACTGCGCCGTGAGTTATTTTCTTTCTCAAACTAGAAATCTTAAAAGTACACAGTATTTTGCGCTGGCCGATATTTAATAATTATTCATCAAGTGAAACTGTCCATAACAGGATTTATTTAAAGCGAGTAGCATTCGACTGGTCATGCGACCTCAACATGGCAGCTCCAATGAGGTGACCCACTCCATGTAAAAAAAAATCAAGAATCAAAAAGTCAAATCAAATTTATTTGTATAGCCCTTTTCAAAGTACATTGTTTTTTGATGTTAATGTTTATACTATCTTAATATCTTAAAGCCTTTTAGACACATTTAGCAGATTAGAGCCAGGTGACAATATAGTTTAGATTTTGCAATGATACAAGCAATCAGGCATTACAGATTTGCTAAATGGTCACACAGCCAAGATTTGCTATATAATATATTGCTTTATGTGAGTGTACAGTATGCAAAATTGGATGTACTATATATCCAACTTTTAATATATCATTGGCTGAAAATATAGTTTTCATTCTGTGCCAATATAAACAATCAAGCAGTTGAGATTTGCTGTATAGTAAATATTTTTTATCATATTTATAGCTTTTATTAGACTACTGATTACTTGGAGTCTCTCATGTGATGTACAACATATTTATTCAAAACAACTACTTATTAATTCACTATCTCTTAAACTTTAATAAGTTTATTTAATTAATGCCTGCAGCTTTATATATTATGTGATATATAATCACTTAAGTATGTGGATATATGGATTCAAACTCTCTCTCGCTCTCCCCTCAGTCTCACCAGAGCAGTCGCATGGTCATCTTCGAGAGGGAGAACTTCTTGGGCCGCAATGCGGAGCTGTGTGACGACTACCCCTCTCTGCAGGGCATGGGATGGTGTGGCCCTGAAGTGGGCTCCATGCATGTGCAGTGTGGCGCGTGAGTCTCTTCTTTATATTGTCTCTGTATTTATTTCCTTTCAGCACAGAAATACCTGACCCTCATTTCTCCATCTACGTGTGTAGTTTTGTGTGTTACGAGTTCCCAGGATACAGGGGAAGGCAGTACATCATGGAGTGTGAGAGGCACAGCGGAGACTATCAGCACTGGAGAAACTGGGGTTCCCACAGTCAGACCCCTCAGATCCAGTCCATCCGCAGAATCCAGCACTAAGAGCTCAGACTCACCGGGGGACACTACACCAATCACCCTGCCGCCCGACAAACACGCTTTACACATACACACACTCACACTGTTTTTCCTAATGAGTGTCTTTTTATTGCTATTCCACACTGCGCACATACCATCGTGTCTTACACGAGGGTGCCGATCACATTTATCGACAATGACTAATGTCAGGTGCTAAACAACACCTTCCCGAGGTGCTCAACACAACCAATGCAAACCAAGCTAAGTTAGGCCATATCCCTGGAGGGGGACTGGCTGAGAGCAGCTCAGGTGTAATGTGTAGGAAGAGGACAAAAACATCACAAATAAATGCTTAACAAATAAACCTGTGTTCACTTCAGTGACTCAGTTCTGTGCAGTTATTGTGTGTGAGGATGTGAGTAACAAAGTATATTAATTTCATTATAATCAATCCATAATCCAGTTTATTAAACAATAGCATTATGCTTTTAATAGCAATATTAACACTAATAGTATTTGAACACAAAATTATGCTATTTGGAAAGTTTTGGGAATATATTACACATTCGATTCATAATAATAAATCACTGCTGATGCTTCTAATTAAAGCAGATTTGATGAGTTTCTCATATTTTCATATCAAAATCTTTGCACTTTTTGAGTGGTTGTGATAAGACAGTAATAATGAAGAAGTTGTGAATCTTGATTCATCACACATATGATGTAAACTCAGAAATGAGATTTGCTGGAAGTTTGGTTGAATTTCTCTAGTTGACAGGTGCTTTTTGCCTGCTGTCCAAGACAAATCAAACTTTGTCAAGTATATGATTTTATTCTTTCACTATACATGATTTAGTATTATCAAACATGCAGAAACTTGTATTTGAACAGAAGAACAACAAAGGTCAGATCCATGTCTTTTTATTCTGAACATTCTGACAAGAAAACTGGACATTAATAGCAGTCTCATTATTTACAAGGCAGCACGATTGTCACACAAATAAACAACTTTAACATTCAGAACTTAAAACTATAAAAATTTCTGATGCCTGAAACTGAAGCCACCAAAGTCAAAATAGCAAATACTGCCAACTGTTAGATTTGTGTGAACCAATGAATTATATACAGGGAAAAGGGTACCATGTTCTACAAAATGCATCGATACACATTTATTCAGAACTCTGATGCTAAACAGTAACAGAAATTTGTACATGTTTAATTAGATCCTAAACTTATCACATCAATTTCGTAGTCTTCGTCCTCCTCCTCCTCTGTGCTGGGCACAATGTCCACAGTGACCGGCAGGACAGAGAAGGACTCGGACAAAGAACTAGAGACCTCCACGACATCAACTTCCTCGTCCTCTGAACCGTCTGTGGACCCTTGTGTGTTTCGGAAATTCTCTAGAGGCACAGTGGGGTCCAGTGCATGTGAGACAAAAGGCATGTCTGACCTGTTTTTAAGCATGATGCCTTCTGTGCTGCATCTTTGAAAAGGAGAATCATTGGGAGAGTCGGCAGTCTCAAGCGTTGCTTTGTTGTAGCTGTTCTCCATCAGTATCTCTCCGTTTGACATGCTGCAGTCTAAATAAATAATAATTACCATAGAAATGTTATACTAAAAACTGATCATTTTCATGTTATTGCTAATAAACAAATAATAATAGATTATCATTCTAATAAATCTATTAAAAAAATCACTTGTTTAAACTGCTACAAGTCTGGATTGTTGTTAAACTAAAAATATTAAAAATGTTTTTGCTAACTGGAATAAAGCTGAAATAAAATATAAATATTAAATAAAAAAAACTTAGAAATGCTGTATTGGCAACTAACAAAAATACAAAAATGACTAAAACCAAAATAAAAAATAAACTGAAGATAAATAGAAATATTTAAAAACTAATAAAAATGATGAAAGCACAAAACAAAATTACTAAAAGTTAAAAATTAAAATAAAAACTGAAAATATAAAAATAAAAGCCATTTAAAAATATTAATAAATAATAAAATAATATAAATAATAACACTGTGATACGTTCATTTAAGCATCAAAACATTTTACAGTAAAAAAAAAACATTTTGAGATTTGCTACATATTGCATTTAATTAAATAAAATAAATTTTAAGTGAGTACTATAGAAACAAAGTTAAAATACCGTAAATGTAAAATAGGGGAAATGACCATGACCCTAACACATCCAATATCGCCCAAATCATTACAAAAATCTCTAACATTGTCAAATAACTGAATTGTTTTGAGCTCTTACCTTTAACTGAAGGCAGAGTATTCTGCAGGCATATGGTCATTTGGTTACCAGCGTCCTTCATTCTCTCTTTTGTCTTTTCATCTTTTTGGTTTATTCTGCTATTATTGTGCTCTTCGACCCTAATTCTACCATCTTTCTCTCTGTTGTCAGTCATTTTTACCTCAGCTCCATGTACTTGCATGTTTGTCAGCTGCTCCACTCCTTTCTGTTTCATCACAGTCCTCATTGTGTGATCTTCTCCCTTTTGCTCTTCCTCTCTGTTGTGCTGATTTTCCAAGATCTTTTTCATTAATTCAAAAGCAGAAAGAGCTGGACGGGACACAGTGGTTTTATTATTTGTGATGGGCCATTTGGGTTGTGAAGTCTCTGTACTGCACTGCTCCTTTAACGTACTTCCTTCTAGAAGAGTTTTGGTTGCGTTTCTTTTATTATGACCCATTTGTTTCTTTTTTATAATACTGGACTCTTTGCGATCATGCAACTCTGAGGATTTTGACCCATCTAAAGTCTTCTGTGATGTTGTTTTTGTGGCACACTTCAGGTTGCGAGCATTGGCTGTGTTTATGACTTTCCTCAATGCGCTCGCAACACTGCAGCTTGAGCCAACTGTGCAGCTGGTGCCTTTTTGCTCACCGTGCCGCTTTCTATTACGTCCTTTTTTCTCCCTCGGTAGAGAAGCGTCCACCTTTGGCTTCTCTAGTCGTTCTTTTTTCGTTTCTCTCTTCCGTTTTGCTGGGAGCTCGTTTCTCCTAGGCGGTTCTTCGAAAATTTCCAGCTGCCTCTTCCTACTTTGGCTTCTGGTAATCCTGCCAGTTTTAGGCTTCTCTTCACCCTGCTGTGCTAGTGATTTCTCCATTGTCACACCTGACACCTGCCAATACCCCAATGGTTTCTGTGAAACTTGGTTATGAACAGATGAGACTTGTGGTCTGTTCTTGGATAATGATGCTTTTGACCCCTGTGTTGTTGTGTTCATAGAAGTGGAATGTGCATTTGATGTGTTTGTATGTCCACAGGTCTGGCTAGCATCTATTATGTTGGGCAACATCCCGTCTTGAACATCTGAATCGCTTATACCAACGTGTTGCTCAAACGTTCTCAGAAAACTATCAAGTATATCAGTCAGCTCACCTTCAGATTGCGGTTGAACTATACCAAGATCTGTGAACTTAACGGAAGACTGCGCTCTTGCATTATCCACACTGGAATCTACAGTGACAGTATTTGTTATTCCGTGCTGATTGTTGGGCATGAAAGGGAGCTGTGCAATGACGTCATCTATTAGCCAGTCCATTGGCTGAGCGAGGCCGGTCTGATTGGTTGCTGGGAGAGACGCGGTATGCATCAGGGATGGAGCTGGAAGGTTAATGATTTTCTGCTTAGGTGCTGAAGTTCCACTGAAATTTTGGGAAACATTTTGTTGGGGCAAGGGACGTGTGCGGGGGCGACCTCTTCTTCTTCTTGGAGGTGGAGCGGTATCCTACAGAAAAAGTGACAAGTGTTTTATTTCAGACAATATTAAAGTAACTGCTTTGTTGCACTTTGAAGTGGTCATATCATACATTTTTTTATATTTATATATTTAATCTATTTTCGTTTTTGAATATACACTACTGTTTAAAAGTTTGGGGTTGGAAAGATTTTTTTTTTTAAATGTTTCTTAAAGAAGTCTCTTATGCTCACCAAGGCTGCATTTATTTGATAAAAAAATACTGGAATATTATGAAATAATATTACAATGTAAAATACCTGTTTTCTATTGGAATATACTATAAAATGTAATTTATTCCTGTGATGGAAAAACTGAATTTTTAGCATCATTACTCCAGTCTTCAGTGTCACATGATCCTTCAGAAATCATTCTAATAAGCTGATTTGCTGCTCAAGAAACATTTCTTATTATCATCAATGTTGAAAACAGCTGCTGAATATCATATTTTTTCAGGATTCTTTGATGAATAAAAAGTTCAAATGAACAGCGTTTATCTGAATTGGAAACTTTTGTAACATTATAAGCTTTTGAAGAAATTTTTGTAAAATTATCAATATCTCATTTTTAAAAATATGTTGACATGCAAGCATCACGTGTCAATGTTTTCCACATTGTGGAAATTTGGAACAAGACATTTTAGTCAAAATGAATGGTCTTACCAGATCTGGGATGTTTTGAGCACTGCAAGTTACAGCATAGGTGCGTTCACACCATATCGTAACTACCACAACTACGTGATTTCAACAAGGTAAAAAGCGTTCATGTCCTCGTAGAGCTCTTAATTACACCTTGTAAGATGGGAATTGTCTGAGAGCTCCTACTTGTACCACATGACTGCTGTACCACACAGCAGATTCATTTAGGAGTTGATAGTGGTGCCATAGAAATGCATAATTCCCAGTCCGAGGACGTTACCAGCTCTGAATATAACGTCACGTGCTGTCATCTTGAGACAATGGTAATTATGACATGGTATGAATGCAGCATATGTTTCCATGTATTCATTAAAGGGATAGTTCACCCAAAAATGAAAATTCTGTCATTATTTACTCACAGTTGATACAAACCTGTATGAGTTTCTTTCTTCTGCTGAACACAAAAGAAGATATTTTAAGAATGTTGGTAATGAAACTGTTGACGGTAGCCATTGACTTCCATAGTAGGAAAAAAAATACTGTCTGGTACAGTTGTCAAAAGTACCGACTTCAGTACCAAGTCGGTACTGAAATTTTAAAAATGTGACACTTTGAGCGCTGTTGAGTGGATTCGTAAACACCTCTGACTGGCCGTTGTGTTCACACGCTCATCAGATATGTCTGTGATTAGCTTCAAAGATCAACGCTTCAAAACGTTGTAAATAGTCTTATACTATGGGGCTGTTGAATGCTCGAATCTGATTGGTTGACCAACGGTCTAAGGTGTGCAATTATTTTCAGGGAAACGCACGGCTAAAGTAGTTCTAGCAGGTCTTGACCGCATTGCAGTTCCATATCACTTCGCCAAATGATTTCAGTTATTTCAATAGATCCTGCAGCCTGCAAGAGAACCAAAACCTACAATGACACTGACCAAGCAAATAAATATAGTAAACAATAGGATGAAAACGACAAATTATTGTCATGGTTTTTGCCACAAAATACGTTTTATTGAGTCCTGAAAGTGTATACTCTCTCACACGCTCTCTCTCTTTTGAACGTACACACATACTGTATAGTACAGACACACATTCGCACAGAAATGTTTGGTCAGCGCTGCTCTGACGAATTAATCAGTAAAATAGTTTAGCAACTTAGGCTACATGACTCAAAGGCGAGAGGTAATAACTGTGCGGTTTTTGAGGTAAACTTAAAGTTTTGCTATTAGTAGACACACTGCTGCCATTAGAGACGCACAGATCAGGTAGGCTAATTCACATATGCTGCTTATTCTCTCTCTCTCTCTAACTGCGTTAATAACTGTATCAACGGTATTATTCTGCTATCAAGGCTCAAGCCTCCGTTACTAGTTCTGAAATGACGTTTTGGAATTAGCAATGGAGGCTTGGGATGAGATGCGCTTCACGTCGTGGCCACATTACAGCCTCGGGTATGCATTATTTTCTAAGAATTCAACGGCCCGTCATCAATTATTCCTTACATCAATGACGCTCTTCACCGAGTGCTTACACGGATACCGGATACACATGGGAGCATTTGACAGCAGGGATCTTATCGCGGAACGCACCCACTTTCAAATTCAAACGCTTCCGTGTGCTTTCAAACGCTCCCGTGCAATGATCGTTGTAGCCAATCACAGACATATCCGATGAGCGTGTGAACACAATGGCCAATCAGAGGTGTTTATGAATCCGCTCAACAGCGCTCAAAGCGTCACATTTTTAAAATTTCAGTACCGACTTGGTACTTTTGACAACACTACTGTCTGGTTAACATTCTTTAAAATATCTTCTTTTGTGATTTGTGATCTTCAGGTTTAAATTTTGGGGTAAACTATCTCTTTAAGCAGATGCTCTTATCCAAAGTAACACTTTTTAAGCTCTTTTTCCTCAAACGATCAAGGAAATTGATTAATCATGATATGATTCATTTAAATCATTTATTCAAAGCATAAAGTGAATAAAAATTGAGGATTTTTGTTATTTTTATGTCATACCTCCTTATCAAACTTCCTCATCTGAAGATGTCGTGAGACACCTACCTGACACACTGGTTCTACCAATCTGCTTCTGCTCCCTGTCTTTCTCTGTCTGGGTCTGGCCCTTGATGAAGACCTGCCTTTCTCTCCTTCCTCTTTCATCACTCCTCTGCCTTGTCGTCTCCGTTTAAGCCTCTCTTGATTCTTGAACACTTGCCTTGTGTCTAGCACCCTGCCAACCCTACCCCCACCTTGCCCCATCCAGGCTGACCTCACCACCCTTCCGCACCTATTCATATTTTGCTCTCTTTTACAAATATTCAATACTTCTCCCTTCAGAGCGAATCCTTCGCTTAACCCAACCCTTCGCCTCCTTCTTGCCCTTCCCACAGTTTTAATGTCCCCTCTCGTCCCTCTCTGACCCTGCTCCCTTTGCCCCGCGCCCTGCGAGATGTTAGTGTCAAGGAAGTAGTTGATAAAACCTGGGATATTGTTCTCAAACTCTGCAAATGCTTCTAAAACACACTCCTCGCCCCCTAATCTTGCCTGGTCCTGATTAGCCAATGGCTCAACATATGTACTATGAGAAGGGAGAGGGAGAGTCGGAAGTGGGGTTGGAGCCTGCTGGTATGAAGCTGCAGGGGGACATACGTAGACCTGGGGCAAACAGGCAGGTCCACTCACTGTGGGATACATAGCGGTTTCAGGGACCACATCCATGACTTGAAAGGAAGGCATGTTCTCTGGATTACCCTGGACGTTCTGAAGTGTTGCCAGGGTGATATCGGAGCCATCGGCGTACGTGCAGAGGCCCTGATCGCTCCTCCATGACGGTGGGCCAATTACAGTTTCAATTGTTTCTTTGGGGTTTTGACATTCAGAGGGGAGTGTCTGAACACTCTCGGTTTGGCACTCTCTCTCTGCCACCTCTTTCGAACGCTCCGTCTGTGTATTTTGCTCAGTTGCCGACCTCTTTGCTTTTCGTTGAGGTATGTTGATGCCTAGTTTGCAGGCTGCTAATAGGACTTCCTCTTTGTCCTCATTGAACTGACCTGAGTACAGAAGACTGACCAGACTGAGCAACGTGCAGGCCTCCACAGCTTGGACTTCAATCAGTCGTCTCTGTCCATTCCTGGGCGATGGCATGGCTGACAGAGTTTCACAGAGCCAAGGGCTGAAGGCAGATAACACACAGCTGTGCACTGGCACTGAAACACCTGGACAGGGGTGGAGAGAGTACAGTAACCTTAGTGGAAGATGGAAAAAGATCCACTAATGAGCAGAGGATGGACTTCTATGAGATGCCAAACCTTGAGTCTGCAGCACAATGTCACAGAACTCTGCCCTGCTCTGCTGTTTTTGCAGCTCTTTCACGAGAAGCGCCTCGAAAGTCAACATCTGTGACAAACGCAGTGATACACAAACACAAATGCAGAGCATTATAAAAACGCAATGCCGTTTTTCTTGCATCTTTGCAGGAGTAAAGACACCTGTTTAGGGTCGGAACTATGCACGCTGATCACATGGGATGTCGCGAGATGTGCAAAAAGTTGATAACATGATGTACTTTTCATGCACTCCAATGGAAATTATAAATAGATAAATATTTAATTGTGTTTTATCGATGTATGCAATTAAATTAGTTCCATGCTTGATATAGAAACGAACCCAGTCGTTAACAGTAAAAACAATCTCAGCGAATAAAAACTAAATACTCACCTTCTGCCGTTATGACATGAGATACTGCAACAACGGCTGTCTTTTATCCAAATTTGTCTCTCCTGTGTGTGTGTCGAGGTCACTGGACTTTAAGAAAGGTCGCGCGTGCATCACTACAAACTCGTGGAGCTCTGCAGGCTCGCGCTGAACTGACTCGCACATTTCCAGAGTGGGTCTGACTGTTTGAGGATGTAGCTTTCCAGTTAATCGCTTTTTCTTTTTTTTATGTTTTAATTGTATTTATTTATTTTTATTATAGCTGTACTAGTGATGACCGCATAAAGAAAGACACATTTTATGCGTCCCCATCAGAGTGAAAAAAAACAAACAAAAAAAACTTTTTTACGTTATCCGAAGAAAATGTTAATGGCGAACGTGCAGAACTGGACACGTTATTTTTATGGACACGGTCATTTATAGTTGTTCATAGCAATTGGTCGTTTATATTATTTGTGGTCACAAACAGAGATGTTATCATTATTATTACGTAAAATATTTAATATTTATGTATTATTTTATTATGGATTATATGTGAAATATTTTTAGGCAGATATTTGAAATAAAAAAAAGCAAACAAAACAAAAACGACGGCTGTTGATTGACAACGGGGGCGCGCCAATAAAATTTAGCAAATTATTGCAACATCGCGAGATTTCGGTAATCTACAGAGGTCGCGAGGTCGTCTCAGCTGACCAACCTCTCGTGCATTATTCCAGAGTGAAGCGCGTGCGCCCCGAGCGGTGAAAATAAAGGCGACTTTCTCTCAAAAACTGATAATCAACGATATATCACAGGTATTAACACATTTTATCTATGGTATTTTTGGTAGTATTAGTAAAAATGCGCATAAGTTGCGGGCTGTCAGTGGTTGAAGGCAGGGGCTGTGTGAAGAGTTAGCTTCTCGGCTACATTGTTAGCTCCTCAGGGTAATGTTCTAGATTTTTCCAACATATTTCAGCTGAAATTAATTGGCTGCTTTATAACTACATAATAGACCATACTTCAAATGTATTTATGTATTTAAAAAATATGCGATGTTTGACAAGTGCACAGTAATATTCACAAATCTGTAATTTGTTAGTTATGACTGTCAGTTTCATTGACAAGTGTAGTTCTGCTTTGGATCGACATTATGGAAGTATTTCTTATTGTTTTGTGGTAGTGCCTCGGTGTTAAACAATACAAATCGCCTTTTCAACAATTTGTCCTTTAGAAAGTTTAATGTTTAAATAAGCATAATTAATAAGCATCGAGCATGTAAGAGCTAATGTGCTTGTGTCTTTGCCCACCCCCACACCTGGCAAACTACACAAAGAGTAACTGCTTAAGAACTGTTTCAGGGTTTAGAAAGATTAACTCAAGTCATTTTGTCTCTTCATTCATTCCAAGAGTTAATAAGCAACCTGGGTGCGTGATTGTGTAAAGTGTATTATTTAAACTTTTGCATGCAAGCTTATTATGTTATTTTTCTCAAGAAATCAAACCTTCAAATATTTGAAAGATGGCAGACACAGAGCAAAGGAGTCCACCTCCTCCCCCTCAGGCTGGACCTGTGGTAAGTACAATTTTTATATATATATATATATAAAAAAATTTTTTAATTCAGTGACTTTTTAATTGCTTTATTTGAGAATTTAACTTATAATCTTGACTCATGATCATATTAATGTATTACAGCAATTCCTCTTGAGTAATAAGCTGGAAACGGCTATGTGGCTGTCACGGCTGTTCACTGTCTACTGCTCCATCATGTTCATTCTCCCCTTGCTTGGGTGAGTCATGTTCCTTTACAATGCACTTGTAAAAAAACAAAACAAACAACAACCAAAAAACCTTGTGGACTCAAACAAAGCTGCTCGATTATGGCAAAAATCATAATCACGATCACTTTTGGTCAATATTGAGATCACGATCATTTAACCCGATTATTGGTAGGCAATATGATCAAAGTCTTATTTCACAATATGAGTAATTTTAAATATTAGTGAAATTTCACAATTTATTCACAACGTCAGCAAAAACTAATACTAGGCTAACTAATGTAAGTCAATTACATAAAACAAGTAAACAGTCCGCATTACAATAAGAACAAAGAAACTAATTTCAAACAAAGTAGACAAATGGCTACAACAGAACGAAAATACATATTAAATAAACTGTGCTTTGAGTTTTTCAGGAAGATGTACTAACAGCGGTATTCAGATAAGTTGTAGCATACAACAGAAAATTGAATAATCAAATGTAAGATAATACTGCATATACCACTGCATAGTCTTACTGTACACATTAAATATAGATTAATTATTATTTAAGCTATTTAAGTTATTCAGTCAAGATCAGTGAGTGATTTTCCTTTAGGGCTGCACGATTAATCACACGATAAGAAAAATAACATTGAAATCACGCTTAAACGCGATTCTTTGTGCGATTATGAAATTGCAAAGGCTGCGATTTTAATTTTTTTTATGCGTAGCTTGTCAATGAAGTATGGCTCCTAATGCTAATCCATCTGAAAGCACTGTGAGTTTGAGTCGCTTATAATGTACATTTGAAAAAGCAACACGCGCCCAACATCTTTCCAGAAATGAGAAGCATTTATTAACATCTTGTCCAACAAAAGACAACATTTAATAACGTTTTTACTCCAAACTCACTTCATAACGACAGTTGAGCATCCTTCTGTGAGATGATGTGGCTTCTTACACAGAATAAGGCAGTCGTGTGTTTATTAGTCATGTTTAATCAATCAAAGCATTTCAATCTTCTGTATAGAGGGTATGCACGTGACGTGACAGTCGACCGTTATGACTGTGGTTACGCCCACTGAGTGGCAAAAGACTGAGTGGCAGCATTGGTTTTCAGCGTGAATGCCGCGAAAAACACACAAAACACATCCAAAACGTGAAAGAGCTTTGTGATTGACTGTACAAATAGCTTTGACACAAAACCTGAGGTATATATTTAAAGACTGCCGAAAGCAACAGAAAAGAGAAGCAAATGGATCACTGCAATTCACAGAAACAACTGGACTCCAGGCAGAGAAATATGGATTTGCAGTTATCATTTTGTGTCAAATTGTTGGATTTTGAGGTAAAATTATACAGTATATTTAGTATTGTTATATATTATGTTGACAACTCAATTAAATATTTACCATCTTATATTCTGCATAATTGGGTGTTTTTAAATAAACACTGACAAAAACCTAAAAGTTTTAGGGCTGGACAATATGACGATATAACATTGATAAAAGTGATTACTCGGATTTAAACATGCCTATATTGTAGTTATATAAAATATTCACAGGCAGATTTGCTTTATGTATTTCCCCGGCGTCGAAATCAGGCACATATAAATGTCAGGAAACACGACTCCTGGCTGCATGCCAATATCCATAGTTTAGGTTTATTTGAAAAGTTGTAAGGAACGCTTTCGAGCCCAATCTTTAGTGTAATCGTTTGTTTTACTCGCGTTTTCGCAGTTTCCCCTATTAAATCCAGTCACGCAGCAGCTCTTTAGCCACTCAGTCCAGGTCTGGGAGCGCGTTCTGGCGGGAAAGTGATGTCTATGCATACCCTCTATATTCAGCTACAGCGATGGTATGATGCCCATAGGGATTTCCTGGAATGACAGTATTATCTACTTCTAAGGCAGGGCATATTTGAAGTTTTTGCGCTAGAGCACCCTCTGGCTTTCAGATGGAGAAGCATTTACTACTGAACACAGAGCCGTACAGCTCTAACAAGCTGCGCATAAAATAATCGCTGCCTTTGTCAAATCGCGTGCAGTTTAATTGCGATAAATCGTGCAGCCCTATTTTCCTTTGTCATTTGTGTTTGATTATCATTAATGACACAGACGGCAGTAGGAATATATTAAGCTGCCGTCACTTTAAGACCTACTGCTCGGATCCAATATACTGTTACACACGTGTTTTCTTTCTCAACTGTGTTCGTTTACTTAAGACATAACCTACAGCGATTATGTTAATACTCTCCAAAATTACATTTTGATATTTTTGTGTGTATGCATTTAGCCGCGTATCTGAAGCCCATTTGCTTATCCACGTTCGACTCCAACTCGGAGCGCACGCACAAAATGCCTCCTGGGGAACAGTGTCTCTTTTGCGGCTTAATGCACTTTAAATAACACTGTTTAAAATCAAACACATCCCATGGTTTAGCAACAGTAGACTGCATTTTACAACACTCACTTATTTGGCTGATTTGAATGTTATAGGATTAGTTCCCTTCAGAATTCAAATTTCCTGATAATTTACTCACCCCCATGTCATCCAAGATGTTTGTCTTTCTTTATTCAGTCGAAAAGAAATGAAGGTTTTTGATAAACATTCCAGGATTTTTCTCCACTTCAGTGGGGTACAACGGGTTGAAGGTCCAAATTGCAGTTTCAGTGCAGCTTCAAAGGACTCTACACGATCCCAGACAAAGAATACGGGTCTTATCTAGCGAAATGAGGTAGGCGGTAGGGCGAAAAACTCCATCTTATTTTCTCCTCCAACTTGAAAATCATCCAACATCGTTGTTTTACCTTTTTTTTTGTAAAGGGTGTTTGACTTAATCTTTGCACGTTCGCTTTGTAGACATTGGATCTGTACTTTCACCTATGTCACGTGTGACCTTTCCAACGTGATTACGTTGCGTGGTGCACTGAAGAGCTAGTTTAAGTAGAGCATTTGTGGTTAAAAAGTATATACATTTTTATTTTATTTTTTTAGAAAACGACCGATCGTTTCGCTAGACAAGACCCTTATTCCTCGGCTGGGATCGTGTAGAGCCCTTTGAAGCTACAACCTGTTGAACCCCATTGAAGTCCACTATATAGAGAAAAATCCTGGAATGTTTTCCTCAAACTTTCATTTCTTTTTGACTAAAGAAAGAAAGACATATTGGATGACGTGGGTGAGTAAATGATCAGGAAATTTGAATTCTGAAGTGAACTAATGCTTTAAGTTTTGGGCTTTTAGGAAGGAACGGAAGTTGGACGGAACGTGGCAGTGGCACAATACCTCAATTATTTTGTTTTCATAATTGTTGGAAGCCAAAATCAAATTCGAAAATCAATTACGATTAATTGCGCAGCCCTAGAATCACATTATTATGATGAGGACTATTTAGGGTAATAAGGACACATCCAAGCTCACTCATTTAAAAACAAAGTAAATGATTGGGAGAAGAATAATTGCTTTTTCTCTGTCTAGGCCCCAAGCAGCTGCTAACTTCTATCAGAGGGCATTGCTGGCAAACGCCTTGACCAGCGCTCTGCGTCTCCACCAGAGACTTCCTCACTTTCAGCTGAGCAGAGCCTTCCTGGCACAGGCCTTACAGGAGGACAGCTGCCACTATCTCCTCTACTCCCTCATCTTAGTCAACTCCTACCCTATCACAAGTATCCTTTCTCGAAGACCCCATCCTCCAGAAATATTTTAAGGGAAAATATCTTCTTTTCTTTGTGTTATGGCATCATTTTGTCTTCATGCAGCCTTGACTTGTGTTGTCAGTGAGCATATTTCCTGTGTTCCTCTTCTCACTTCTCCACGCCACCACCTATAGTAAAAAAGTTCTTGATGTAAGTTTCTGCCTTTCTCATTAGCGTAGCTGTCTGAGATGCATTTTTGTCATAGTTCCATCATGAATTTTATTTTGTCTGTCATCTGTCCTCAGTCTGTGGGCCCAAACAGCCTTATGTTTGTGAGGAACTTTCTGAACAAGCTCACAGCCAATCAGCAGAACATCCTAAAGTTTATCGCTTGCAATGAGATCTTCTTGATGCCAGCCACAGTCTTCATGCTCTTCAGGTGAGGATTCTTAACCCTGTAAAGCCTGACATAAAACAATAGTCAGGAAATCTTATTTTTCTTTTAAATGGTAGTTTATTTTTTGCGTAATTTTGTTGAGTATCACATTTGATACATGAGGCTTTTATTACTCAGACAGTATGATATACTGAGAATATAAAGCTCATACTAGAGATGGGGAAAAATGCCTCAGTTTTATTCTTTATTCCAAACTGAGCAAAAATATGTAATCTGGTGCATTTATATGGCCAAAAAGTAAGATGAAATTCTGATAGCCTGACTGTAAACCAATGATATCTAAAACGGTGTATAACAAGTCCGTGAAATGCATATAAATATCAGTTGTCACTCTTGTATCTCCCAATTATATGTCTTAATAAGATGATATATAAATGAGTAGTTTTATGATCAAAGCTCTGTAGTTTTTATTGTGGGGGCAAAACATGTAATGCAATGCAATGCAATACAATAAAGATGTTGATTAAAGGATGTAAAATAAATGTTACTCAAAAGCCTGATAATCATATTTGGTACTCTTTTAAAAAAAATATAATCAAAAAACAAAATAAGTTGCTTCAGTCCAGTAAGTATTCTTCTTGAAATGTTACTAACAATATAAGAGTTATTCTTATATTTACTTTATAAAAACCAGTAAAGATTTTACAGCAAAAAGTGTACCACAACCTCAAGGTCGGATTAGAATTATACTAAAAGGACATTTACCTGATTTAAAAAAAGGTATAAACTACAAATCAGACAACAGAAGGCATGTAGTAGATTGTGTACAACAGTATTTGTCTCAAATATGATACAGTAGGCTTTATTAGGTAAAAAAAATAGTGGTTTGGTACTGGTAAAAAAGCTTTATTAAATCCAAGCTGTGTTTCTTGTAAAAAGATGGAATGAATTTTTAATGATTTTTGGTTTGTGGTTCACAGTGGCCAGGGCAGTTTGCTTCAGCCCTTCATCTACTATCGGTTTCTCACTCTGCGCTATACCTCAAGACGCAACCCATACTGCCGGTAAGAATCTTCTATCTTTTTTACACACTGAATAGTGTTATTTGTACACATGCACACTTTACCCAAAATAAGGGTTAATGTATATTGTTCTCATTTCCATGATAAATTTAATATGTAAAGCCAGTAAGAAGTTAATCTAATCTAAACTATTTAATCAGATCAGTGATTTTTAAATGTATAATAAAATGTAAATATATTAAAAAAAAATTAAAATACTGTATCAGTGTTTGATTTGTGTTTTGTCCTGTCAGGACTCTGTTCACTGAGCTGAGGATCTTACTGGAGCATTTTGTGATGAAGCCCAGCTGCCCTGCCTTCTTCAGGAGGATGTGCCTCAACAGCATTGCTTTCATTAGCCGCCTTGCTCCCACCGGCGTTTAACTGCTCTCTTTGAACATTCACTCACCACTACACACAGTTCACAGATTGGGACAGTTTTAAGATTGACTTACAAGCAAGATGGCCAAGTCTGATCGCTCAGAGATTGTCCTCCTTTGCACTGAGGCATTTGCTATGTTTGGAGAGACTCTCAATCTGACAGACTGAATCCAAAAAAACCAAAAAACAAATCAGCCAGAAGATGCATCTCTGTGTACAGGTGTCTGTTAAGGGGGTACAACTGTCTGTTAAGGGGGTACAACTGTTTTCAGTTCATTAGAGCTTTTATATTGATATTGATTTGGGGGGGGGGAAGAGAGGAGCCCTTGAGATATTGAATCTTAAATGCTAGGGTAAATAGATATAGCTCTTAATAAATAGTCTTTCTAATGAGTTCACACGACACTGGGAAATCGAATTTCAGCTGTTATTATTGTCTTTACTTCAGTCTGATTCCATTTTTATATGTTCTTGCTAAGATTTTTTTTTAATTGTAATGGATTACTTTGAAAATCTTAGTGTACCTTGCCCCCAAGCATTTCCCAAATGTTGACAATGATCTAAATGCCATTTTTAAGTTCCTTAACTTTCAGATGTTACTTCAGGATGCCTTTTTCATGTGAACAGGTGACTAAGGTGTCATCAGATGTCCTGTGTTTCTCATCACATAGAGAGCCCTATACTTAACTGTTCTTTGCCTTCAATGCTATTTATTGTCAGGGCAAGTTGTAACTGCATTTGAGAATTTGTCGATTTGCTTGTTCAAGGCATGTTGTCTATATTTATTGCCTCTGTTTATAACTATGGTCTGTGCAGATTAATAAAATCTATGATCTAATATTAAATTGTAAATAACATGGTTTAATTTCAGACTTTAAAACAGTTACTGAACAATGTATTGTAAGCACGAGCTTGCTTGAGACTTAAGGCGATGATACACGGGGCAACTTGCTGAGCGATCATGCTTGGGCACTTTCCCATTTAGAATGGGCAACAAATTTATATCTGGATTGAAATCCGTTGCCTATTCTCAATGGGAACGTGACCAAGCAACATTGCTCAGAAAAAGTTGCCCTGTGTATCACTTTTAGAGCTGATGTGTAACTGATCATTTAAAATACCAAGAGTAGTAGAAAAACCATTAGATCATTAAAGGATAACTGTCGGTGATGGTTTCTGTTGTACCCTAATTTTGTTCAGCCAACATGGTTACAATACACAATATATTGCGATCTATATTTTAACATTAAGATTTAATGTGGTTCATAATTAGGATTACAAATGCTGGAAAGGTTTGTAGGTTGAAATGTTTCCTCTGGGATAAAGGATTAAGTAGGTCTGCAGAATTTGCAGAACTATTTGAAGTTTTTGCCTCATTCGTGATATTCAAAAACTTGAGTTCTGGTTTAGGATGCTGATAGAGCTGTTGTAATCCAAGATAAAGTTGAGTAATGTTCAAATTACAGCAACAAACAGTCAAGGACTATACATTTGTGGAATTTTGCCATGTAACAAATTAAAGAAATTAAGTGGTAACTAAAAGCAACAAAACACTTAAGGTCATGCTGTATTGCGAGACCAAAGCATAATTTCTGCATTCCCATTTCCAGCAAAAAGGCATAACCATGACTTTCCAAAAGATATAGACAGCATTATGAGAAGTGAGCTATGAAAGTCAGAACAAATGTCAAATTAGGCAATCGCAGAGCATTCACCCATTTTTGTAATGTATTACCAGAATAAAGTACCATTTTAAAGTGTATTGTAACCAACACTGAACTTTAGTCGTGACAATGCAGCACAACCTCTATACAATGTTTCTTGTGTAGTACTCTCAACATTTAGATCTCTTTACAGTAAGGGTTCTGTTAAATATTGCATAGAATGAAATGCTAAAGAATGTTAAGCTTAACAATTTCAATATTTAGCAATATTAAAAATCAGTAGTTGTATCTTCATATTTAATGGACCCGAGCTAACATTAACAAAGCTGTATTTTTACCTCATGTGAACAGATACTCCAACAAATGTATTACTTGTTAATGTTAAGCCCCAAGCAGCAATCAAGCACTTCATGTTGGTCAATGAAACAGAACCCCCTTTTTTTTTTTTCCCATAGAATATTAGAGTCCATGAGACCCCCCCTCAACCTTGTGTCTAAAACCTAAGGAGGACCCCACCACCTCAAGCAAAAGTGATTAACAGAAACAAGACAAAGCATAAAGGCCAGCAGCACTTTTATTAAGATGTAAAAGGGGAAGGTCACTTTAACAGTGTAAAGAGGATAAAGTGCACTGCTGGAGTCTTTCATAAAAATAGAATACAAACACTGAAATATTAGAAAAATGCTTGATTACCTAATGTACAAATAACTGGTCGTATCAAGCATAAAAAAGGCACAATCCTTAAGGACTGCTAATAAAAATGTACATATCACTAAAAATCTCACCATTCCCCCAAAATTGAGGCTATGGCTTCAGTTATTGGAGATACGGAAATAAAGCATCAAAAGTGTGCACAATTCCCAAGGAGGTATGGAACCAATGAACAATGTTGATGGGATGGTTAGTTCAGCATCAGCTTCTCTGGAGGCTCAATGAGAGAGACTTCATGGTACCTGAAGGGAGAGAGAAGTTTAATAAAAAAAATTAAAAAAAAAAGCAATCTTCCCAGACTTAGGCCCAATCCCAATTCTACCCCTTACCCTTTTCCCTTTGTTTCGCGCGTTCACGTGAAGGGGTAGGGGTGTCCCAATTCTCATTTTGTTGGAGGGGAAGGGCCAGGTAGCCCTTCAAAACGAAGATTTTTCGGGACCACACTTCAGACGAAGGGGTATGATAAATTTCCAACATGGCCGACCGAGCGAGCAGAGAGACCCATAAAGTGTAAGTATTTTTTTACGGTAAACAGTATTTTAGTAATAAATAATCACTTGTTTTACGTTGCATTTAATCTTGTGTTCATGTATACGGTTATGTTCTCCGAAAAAAGATTTGTTAAAATCGCTATGAAAAAAAAAGTTTGCTAATGTTTTTTACTTTATGATAGTTCCACAACATATTTTTTTATATTTTATTGAAACCCGCGTTGATTTGACAACATAAATTCAAATCCGGTGGAAGCTAACTTGTCTTTTTGCCGCATGCCTGATTAATGTATTGTTTTGTTGTGGTTACATCCATAAATACGTGTACGTTACATGATATAAACAAAAAGTGCATTCAGTTTGCGTGCTTATTCATCAGTATTGTATGTTCTGTATCAACCAGGGACTCCTGAGGAAACACGCAGGCTCATACGTTTTCGTGTAACGGTCTAGTAGTGGTGTCCCATTTCTTAGAGTGTCAAGGGGTAGGGCTGAAAATATTCCCCCGTTTCAAGGGGCAAGGGTATAAAATAGAATTGGGATTGGGCCTTAACCTACATGCCCAGTGGCTGTATGTTAGATGAAGTAAACTTACTTTGAGCCCTTGTATTTCTCCCTAACAGCTTGCTGTGAATGCTCAGCAGCACCGAGGTAGGTCTGATGTAGATCCTGAATGCACGGCATAAGATCCTCCAAAGTGTAGCCAGTCATCTCAACAAGTGCCCTCGACTGAAAGAGAAAGTTGAGGGAAGGCAGGAGAAGTTATAATGCAGATTGGTCTAGTTTGACACCAAAAGACGGACTACCCTTGGCTAACTACTAGCTGGTCATACTAGCTCTAAAAACAGTCTTAACATAATGGCTGTTTATACAACTGGCTCCAGCAGTCTAGTTTAAGAATATTCATACTTTATAAACATTCATAATTGTGCAACCTTACCCATGATCCACCTGCAAGCGTGTGGTTGGCCAAAATGAAAGCTGCAGCAGCCGTTTGAGATGGGAGGTACTTGAGGAAGGGGTCACAATCTATCAAACTCAGCTCACCAAGAAACTGGAGAAAAAAAGAAAAGAAAAGTGGTGTTAAAACAATTTTAGGTGATAATTGGGAAACTCCACAATGAAATTCCAGGAAACAGTCTCACCATTGATAAGCTTTCCACTTTGCTGCTCACAGGCTGGTGCAAGAAATACTGGGTGAGGAACTGATTGATTGTTGGAGCAGCAAGATCAAACGAGAGAACGGTCAACACCAGATGCTCCATTCTCAACACTTGTTTCTTTGTGTAGGTGTCATCAGTGATGTAAACAAATTCTGCCACCTCTGGGGGGTAGATCTCCTCAAACTTCCTACAGTCAAACAGGGAGAAGTGAGCATGGAGAAGCGTTTGTGTGTCTGAGTCTGTGTGTGTAGTCTGAGGCTTTAAAGCAAAGATACTTACGAAGCCAAAAGCATAGCAGCTGTGCCCACCAGCTGTAGTTTCCCTCTCAGGACAGACATGGAAGACAGAAAGCGATCAATGTAGTTTACAGCCAGGTAGAGGGTCTCGTTCTGCAGCTTGTACTCCTCTCCCACCTCCACCAACCAGTCCACTAGGATGGCACGCATGCTGTTTGTGATGTCAGGCTGTTTCTTCATGTAACCCGCTTTTGGTTTTGACTTGACCTACATGACAGGAAGCACAAGCAAACACTTTAATGATGCAAATTCTCTAACGCATTGCCCAGAAGAGCTCAATTCAGAAAGTAATAATCACATTCAGTCTAGTCATTTCCTCACCTCCATTTCCCGCAAATGCGTGTGTATTTCTGTAGCATAATCAGAGACTTCATTGACATTTGTGGGCCTCTCCTCACCATCAATTACTGACATATCCATAGGGGAATCTTTATTAAATAATAAACAAAGGTTTTTTTTTTTTACAGGTTTTATATAGAGCAATGAGACAAGATGGGCACTGAAAGAGAAATTGTATATCTTACCAAAACTCGCTTCCATCGGCAGATCGATAGTGGCGAGGGGCTGCCTTAGGCGGGTTACGGTGGGATTTAGTGTGAGTGGGGAGCGATCCATGGTTGCTCTTTGGGTAGACAGTTTGTTAGAGCACGCACCATCAGGCTCATCTACATGAATCTGAAAAGCAGGTGGCCTGGTGGACGGCTTCTCTCCAAAGCTCCTGCCATGTTCTTCAGATTTGCACGCAATTATTTGGGGCCCAGAGA
>RJVU01036043.1:4081261-4111833 GCA_003731715.1 Anabarilius grahami
AAAAAAAAAAAAAAAAGCCTTTGTTAGATTCTCAACTCTTCAGAGGGCACTTACATTTATGCATTTGGCACACAATTTATCTGAAGAAACTTACTGCACTGAAGTTAAGTTATTGGCTCATGAATTTTAATTTCACTGGGAGTTGAGTTACAATTAAACACTACCAGAAATAAACATGAGAACATGAGTACTGTACAACACTTTTTTCATAGTATGATTTGAAAATATGGAATTATTATTATATAATATATAAATGTTATATAATAAAAAAATTTATAAATTATAATATATATAAAAACACACAATTTGACCCCAGTCCATAAACATTTTACAGAATGAACAATTAATGGGTTGGACATGCACCTGTTGCAGTACTTTAGAAACAGCTCAACAAAAGCTGAAGTGTGCCAAAACAACAATCCTTGTGGAAACACTAGAGATGTCAGGCAGAATGACAGCCTAAAAATCACAAACATTCAGCAGAACACCTTTTGTGGTTCAGAGAACATGTATAGTCATACAACTTTAGAATATCAGAGCACGTAAAAGGTCACTTTTGGTGAACGGTGCCTTTAAGGAACCCGGTTTATTGTGGAAGCAGAGAATGGGTTTGTAAAATGGCGGTCTGCGCATTGGGAGGGAATGAGCTGGGGCATTTAACGTTAACTGCATTTCATTTTAACTTGTGGCGCCATAAATGCCGTTTGACCCAAAAGGGAAAACAAAAAGGAACGAGACTTTATAATATTATAGCCTACATATATTCACGATTCTAAGGGACAAAGCATTGCGAGCAGTATTACTGGCTAATCTAATCGATTATGCAGTTCACAATTCTCTCTTTAAAGCATAACACTGATTATAAACTCTCTTCATGCACGCTACACTAAGGCTGATGAAGTCAGACTTAAGAGCACACTTTATAGTCATGTGCCATGCATGCTCTAACCTGTTTAGCGCCGCGCAGAACGGGTTGTCTGCGCTGATTGTTCTCCAGGGGGCCCAGAACAGTCCTGTTGCCTGGTTTAGGATTGACATTTTCCCGGTTTTCAATCCGATTCTTTGATGCGCCACGTAGTCTTGAAAGCATGTTTTCCTGGTTATGAATATCTGCCCCCGATTCATGAACCGCGCTTCCTTGTGTTTGGCCGACAGATGACATCCTTCCTGCAGTAGATCAACTAAAGACGCCCTGTAAGGTGAATCGAGGGTTGAAAACACTTAAAAACAGATTCTGACTTTTTAATCAAACAACACACGCACGTGAACATCGAATAAACATGGATAAGCACACTAACCAGGGGAAGTGGCAGAAGTGAGCTGTTGAAATCCGGACAAAAACACAATATTAACAGTTGCCAGGCGCGTTTTACAAAACCGAGATTCAAAAATAAATCATGCAACAGTCCTATCCTACAGAAACCGCGCCATGCCGGTGTGCAAAACCCCGCTACGCGCCTCGGACAGCTCACAAAAGATGCTTCTATGAAATCAAACAGCGCCTGGTTTTTGCAGCTGCCTGGTTTGATATTGTGGCTGTCTCTGTTCAAGTAGCCCGCGACTATTGAAACGGGCCAATCAGAACGCAGCAAGCCCAAACGTCATTGATTATACGGAAGCCCGTAAAGATCAAACTGCAATTCCGCTTTTATTACGCGAGCCGTTAAGAGTCGCTGTCATTGGCTCAAAGGAATTTTGAAACTGTTTGAGAACAAAAATGATAATAATCATAATGATGTGATAATGATGATCACGATGGCACGTTTATACAAGAGTCATTGGCTCTGGTTTATACATAATATATAAACTCAGGAATTACAATATAAGAGTATTAGTATAATATGACAATAATAGGGGTAATGTTATTATATATAACAGAAAGGTGCCTCAAAAAAAGCATAATTATTAAAAGTGCCTTTATTTAAAAGGTTAAGATACTTAAGGTAACTTTATTTTGAGCAATTTTGCATTACCAAATCGGCTAGTATTTGAGAATTATAATTAATTTAGAAACTTTCTGTTCAAAGTAAACTGATTTCTTGCTTTTCATAAATCCAAGACCTGATCCAAAGTTTTTTCCAAATTATTTAATTACCATTAAACACAACAAAAATCTCCACATCATACATTATATCAGGATTCACTAAAAGCTCAAGCCTTAAAAAAATAGATCAAACACATAAAACATACACTACTGAATAAGAAAAAGACATTCATTTTTCATAAATTTTTTTTTATTATTTCTGTAGAAATTAATCTAGACAATGAAAGAGTATTCTAAAAATTCTAAAACATAGTTTTTATGGTTATAACATTGAACATTTTAATTTGAATCTGTACTGGTACAATCTGCTTGATCCCTGTAATATACCAAATGTTTATTGTAAAAACTAAATTCACAAAACACATTCCTTAAAAGTGACTGAATTTTACATTCCATTAAGCTTCACTGAAAAATTCCATCAACAACTCGAGTTCATAGTTGTTCAAAATTGCAAGCAGCTGTGAAACCTTTGTTTTGACATTTTGTCCTTTAAATTTGAACTTGTCAATGAAAAGATCAGTGATCATACCTGTAAAAAAACACATAAAATAGTTTGTTACCCATATATGTGTCATCATTTCATTTGCAAAGACTGCATCGGAATATACAGGGCTTGTGTGTAAAAAAAACATGTGAATAATTTAAAATACAGATTTAAAATGATATGTTGTCAAATACAGTCTTCCGTGCTCATCTGAGTTTACTTACCATACAATCTTTCTAAGTGAGCAGGTTGTTTCTTATATTCTTCTAAGAGCTGGGCAGATTCATCCAGTATACTGCGATACTCTGGAATCAGAAAATCTGCATTCCCCTCATGCACCTGCAGCTCCTGCATATAACACACACTTAGTAGGCTTGGTTTTTTGGCAGATTTCTTTTTGTTTGTCTTTTTAATGTTTTACCTTTAAAGCATCAATAAGCTGAACTTTTTTGGCCAAAATCAGCTGATACTCTAGCTTGGGATGAATCATTCGAAGAGTATGGCTCACAGAGTCTTCATTCACTTCTGAAACCAACGTAACAACCAACACAGCAAGCACTTATTATTACTCATATTTGTTGCATGAAGAATTGGGATTACAGTAATTTAAATAAAATTTAAAAAATCTATGGGCCTGGTATTAACATCCATCTCAGGTAAACCAATCACAAGTGGTCAGCCAAGACAGATGGTATTATTATGAAACACAAATGCATCTCCGCTGACCATTTGTGATCGGATTTTGCCAAAGGGAGGGTCTCATTTAACAGACTACATCCATCAGTTAATAGATCAGTTTGTGAACTCACCGTAGGATATATTCAGATTGATTTTTCGCTTAGTGGCCTCTTTGGACAAAACATCCTTCAGTATTGATATGGTAGAAATGTTGTCTGATTTGAAGTTTCCTTCACCTTTACTGGAATCCATTGAAATAAGGAACCAAAAAATATTATAATGTTTGATCACAACACTTCCTTTAATAATGCAATCATCAAGTAGATTCTTTGTCCATCTGTAATTGGCAAAAATTGAAATTTGAAATCGACAATAGCTATGTTTCCATCCACCTATTTTAATGCGAATTTAGGGATACTGCATAACAAAATAATGCTGGATAGAACTGCCAACACGCGCATTAATAAAAATGTACATTAAAAACACATGTGCTCAATTTTTTTTTTTATCCGATAAGATTTTACCACTTAAATTCCTTGATGCGCAACAAAAAACTTATATGACTTTGCCTCAACAGAGGATAACTGGACTAACCAGTGGACTAATTTCATTGCACAGTTCAAATGTTGGTTAGGTTGTTCTGAAATGGCTGAGCCAAAGTCTGTCATCAAAACGGTTGGGTATAATTACCTCCCAGAACTGTCCCACACGACTGCGTTCACAAACACCAGGCATTCACCTTCGAATGCAAGATAACATGACAGCGTTTATTGTGCTTCATCTGTGCACTTGTCATTTATGATGTATGAAAAAAGAGCCACAGTGCTATAATATACCCAATAATGGTGACTTTTATTTTTATTACAGATATTTTTCACTAGTTTCCAGGAAAAGTGGCAATTTTGTTCTTTTGAATGCATGAGATGAAAACAGCGTTATGCAATATTCCAGTTTTGCGCACAGGTTAAATTCGCAGCTTTGGATGGAAACATAGCTAATGACAAAGCATAATCAGCCCTTTTTAAACACAAAGATATGCAAACAAAGAGCGATAGTATTTATTTATGGACACATTTCATAAAGATGTATTTGAATATTGAATTGGTTGGCCTCACCAATAGGTGGCTTCTAGCTGTGTTCCCAAGAAAGTGTTCTGAAAGTAGAAGGTGATGCTGTCTCCTGCCGGGGTTTTCTCTGGAACCTCAGGCAGACAGAACACAACCCACGAATGGATCTCTGCAAAACTGAACTGTCCTGTCAGTCTCAAGGTGTTCACAGGCCTAGCGATAAAGACAGAATCATGTTAAAGTTCATTTGGCAGGATAAATGCAAGGAAACAGAACTGTGTCTCTAAGCTCACCGCTCTTGGTCGATTGAGTGTGTCCTCTGGTGGAGGGAAAGCGGTTTGATCTGGTACTGTCGCACTTGGCAGGTTTTGGGCTGAAGCCTTGGCGTCACATAAGCCTGAAGGGTGCCATACTGACCCTCTATAGACCTCACCTTAGAGAAAAATCAGGACAAATGCTCAAACGCTGCCTACCTTGCAATTTAAACAAAATACAATATATGTTATTATATTGGGAAACAATCCAAACAGAAAGACACAATGAAATAGACACCTTCAATTCCAGCCTAGTGGTATTTGCTTGGCACCTGTAGGTGGCAAGGAGGAAGTTCCCGTTTGACTGTGGGGTTTGATGAACAAACAAAGACAGTTTAGCAAACACATGTGATGTGATCATTAAGTAAGCTTAATGATGTGGCACATAGGATTACCTCTGAATCACATTCACTGAAACTGACCACTGCTGAATTCTTATCAACATCCAGCAGGTCAATTGGAACATCACTCTGTCAGAGTACAAAAACACATGCAAGTGAATGTAAGGAAACATCAGTCTCACAATGCTGAAATTACAACATATGTAAAAATGATGCTGAATTAGTGAAGATCAAAAGAACTATGATTAAAGAGTTAGTTCACCCAAAAATGAATTTCTGTCATTTATTACTCACCCTCATGTCGTTCCAAACCCACAAGACCTTTGTTCATCTTCAGAACACAAATTAAGATATTTTTGATGAAATCCGAGAGTTTTTTTATCTCCCATAAAAAGCAACGAAATTACCACATTCAAGGTCCAGAAAAGTAGTAAAAACATTGTTATAATAGTCCACGTGACTACAGTGGTTCAACCTTAGTGTTATGAAGCAACGAGAATACTTTTGTGCGCAAAAACAAAACAAAAATAACGACTTTATTCAACCATTTTTCCTCTTCCCTGTCAGTCTGCTACGCAGTTGACGTAGTGAACGCAGTCCAGAGCTTCCGTGTTCTACGTCAGAATGCCGACTCAATATTGGCCGGCTCCTGCATTAGCATCACACTATGCGTCCTGGTGCTCACGTGAACAGCGTCGGCCAATACTGAGCCGGCGTTTGGACATAAACACAGAAGCTCTGCGCTGCTTTCTTTTTTTGTGCACAAAAAGTATTCTCAATGCTTCATAACACTAAGGTTGAACCGCTGTAGTCACATTGACTATTTTACTGATGTTATTACTACTTCTCTGGACCTTGAAAGTGGTAATTTCTTTGCTTTTTATAGGAGATAAAAACCCTCTCGGATTTCATCAAAATATCTTAATTTGTATGATGAACGAAGGTCTTACGGGTTTGGAACAACATGAGGGTGAGTAATTAATGACAGAAATTTCATTTCTGGGTAAACTAACCTTTCAAAAATGGATAACCTAATCAAAAATGGATAGTGCTGGTTCTGAATGCTGATGCAGTAGTCCAGGCATGCTAAAATATACTATACAGCAGGACCCATAGAATAACATTCTGGTTATGTTTACATGCCATAGACTATATTTTCTAGTAAATCAATCAAGTGCACCTTTAAGCAAACAATAACATGGAGTTAGATTTTTTTCCTGAAATAAATTAATACTTTTATTCAGCAAGGATGCATTAAATTGATCAAAAGTGCGATTTCTGAAGGATCATGTGACACTGAAGACTGGAGAAATGGCTGCTGAAAATTTCGAACCTGTTATCCCAGGAATAAATTACATTTTAAAATATATTAAAATTGCAGGTGTTTCAGCATTATAATACTTCACAATATTACTGCTTTATGTTTTTGATCAAATAAATGCAGCCTTGGTGCACATAAGAGACTTCTTATGTTCTTACCAACCCCAAACTTTAGAAAAGCAGGATGAATCAGTGTTTTGCTCTAACCTGTAGCAGCAGGTTGTCAATGGCGGTCTGCACCTCTAGTGTGAGGCTGTAGCTGGCATCATCCTGGCACAATGTGAACTTGTCATTGATGCTAAAGACTGGCACAGCGGACACAGCTGTGCTTGACTGAGAGCTCTGCTGGTATTTTTCTCTCCCCTGCAATACTTTCAACTGCAACTGCTCCAACTCAGCCCTAAAGCATGCACAAGAAAACTAGGCAAGTCAGAAAGCGTTTTAAAATCTATACCAGTTTAAATAAGCAGATTTTTACTGTTTTAAACTAATCATCATGACTAGAAACAGCTGGATGTACCGGAGCGCGGCCACTTTGCCCTGGGTCTCCCGGCTCATCTTGATCTCATCCCCCGGGCCTGCTACCATCTGCTGAGGCTCTGTGGTGAGACCTGACACCCACCCTGGAAACCAGCCACATGACCACAGATACCTTATGAGCTCTCAGACAGCACAGGTGAATGATAAACTATACAATTTTAAAGTGCCCCTCTAATGCTTTTCCAGATATTACCTTTCATGTAGCCGTTTGTGCATGTAAAATGCAAAGTTTCAAAGATCAAAGTGCACGATAAATTGAGTTATTGTCCTCAAAAGAAAGAACCGAGTTATTTCCAGTCTTATTTCCTGCACAAACTGCGTAGGTTTGTAGCAAATTTGCATAATGCCAGCCTATGGCCTTCATTGGCTGCCTGTGAACAATGTCTACTCTGACCCGTCCTCAAATACTGCAGTTAGAAGAGCTTGGTTTGTACTATCAACATGTCGAGATGCAAAGTGGATTTGCTTTCACAGCACATAAGTTGTTTTCTGCATTGCGAAAGCAAATCCATTTTGCATGCACATCCAAAGCATGAGGACTTGGGCTCAAATTGATAGAGTACAACTGATGCCATCCATCTGTTTGTATAACTGTGTACACAAGTTCTGAGGTAGCCTGTGGAGCTGAAAAGCAAATATGGTAATGTGCATATTGTTTCCTCTTGGAAAGGAGAGATTTAGAGAGACTGAATCCTTTATCGAATCCTTTACCGTTTAGACACTGTGAGAAAAGAGGACATCCTGCAATGTAAGAAAATTAATTTTGACCTTGGATGCATATAAAACTATTGTAGGCGACAAAATAAATTTAGGAACATTTAAAATAGCATAATAGGGACACTTTAAGCACTGACATCATCCACACAGTATTGTTCTCATAAAAGACATGGTAAGATGCTTTTATCTAACAGTCAAAGCTAACCTGTGTAAGTTGTTGTAAGAACTTCATCATACATTTCCTTTCCGACACAACCCCCCTGGATTGATGTGACACTCTCAGACAAAACCTTGTAAACACAGAAAGACAACTGTCACATCTGTAGAGTGGCAGAATTTAATTTGAGACAAGGTCTTACTAGTTCAGAAACAAAACTACGGTTTTCCAAGTATGATTTATAAGACACTTACATTCTCAAATCGCAGTGTTGGTTCGTTTGAACCATCCAAACCGTAGACCTCCACAGTCCCGTCATCCCTTCCCACCAGGATGTCCTTTACACCATCACCAGTAATGTCAAAGGTATCGATGCAAAGCACACCTTGAAAAGACCAAAAGAGCAGCACAGACTAGCATGAGTACAATTAGTTTGGCTTTTATTTTGAATAAAACAGACATTATAGTTCAGCCAAATTAATAACAGCATACAGGCTTGATAATGCACAGCAAATAGCTAAAGTGTCTCAAAGGTGCTGTAGAATGGAAAATTGAATTTAACTTGGCATAGTTGAATAACAAGAGTTCAGTACATGGAAATGACATACAGTGAGTCTCAAACATCATTGTTTCCTCCTTGTGTAAATCTCATTTGTTTAAAAGACCTCCGAAGAACAAGCGAATCTCAACATGACACCGACTGTTACATAACAGTCGGGATCATTAATATGAACGCCCCCAATATTTTCATATGCCAGTCCATGTTCAAGGCATTAGACAAGGGCAGGCAGTATTACCGTCTGGATCTGTGCACAGCTGAATCATCAGACTAGGTAAGCAAGCAAAGACAATAGCAAAAAATGGCAGATGGAGCAATAATAACTGACATGATCCATGATAACATGATATTTTTAGTGATATTTGTAAATTGTCTTTCTAAATGTTTCGTTAGCATGTTGCTAATGTACTGTTAAATGTGGTTAAAGTTACCATCGTTTATTACTGTATTCACGGAGACAAGAGAGCCTTCGCTATTTTCATTTTTAAACACTTGCAGTCTGTATAGTGCATAAACACAACTTCATTCTTTATAAATCTCTCCAACAGTGTAGCATTAGCCCGTTAGCCACGGAGCATAGCCTCAAACTCATTCAGAATCAAATGTAAACATCCAAATAAATACTATACTCACATGATCTGACGCATGCATGCAGTATGCATTACGAACATTTTGTAAAGATCCATTTGAGGGTTATATTAGCTGTGTGAACTTTGTTTATGCACTGTATTCGAGGTCGAGAGCTCGGGGGCTGGGAGCGCGAGCAATTAAAGGGGCCGCAGCCTGAATCGGTGCATAGTTAATGATGCCCCAAAATAGGCAGTTAAAAAAACTAATAAAAAAAAAATCTATGAGGTATTTTGAGCTGAAACTTCACAGACACATTCATGGGACACCTTAGACTTATATTACATCTTGTGAAAGAACGTTCTAGGGCACCTTTAAATAATAGTGCAGCTAAAGTAAATATTTAAATAAGCAATCAGTGTTCTACACTTTTTAATTTCCTACCTCCTTTTTTCTTCTCATTATCCAGTTCCCAACTAGTAATTGGTCCAGATTTGGTTATTCGCACAAGACCCACTTTACCATCAGCTGTTCCATAAAGAACCTCTTCACCACCTTTTCCTGAGGACCAAGATTTTATACATTATCAAATTCTCTGACTCAACCAATACACGCTTTCACACTAAAATGAACGAAGATATTTTTAGCACATACCTCCATCTCTGTTAAGAAGTTCTAGAACAGTTGGAGGTCCGGGAACTTCTACGTCGTACTGAAGGTCAGATCCCTGTTGGTGCACAAAGTGTAGAATGACTACGGACCTGAGTATTGAGTATTCTATTATGGCCACCAGCGATTGCAAAATTATGACTGGGTAACAAAGTACAGATAAAGGGTGGCAAATATGGACAGGACTGGAGGTTGTGTCTGACTACCTGCAATACTCTAAGTACTCTGTCCTGGCAGGCCAAGATGGGCACAATGCGGCCCACTGTCTCCACAGGTAAACACAAGACGTCGTTGATCTTGTCCCCTGACAGGTAGTAGTCCTGATCCTTGCAGTCACAGTAATGGTTATAAATGTAACTGGCACACACAAACAGATCTGCCCCTGAAACATGCCTGTGGGAAAACAAGGCAAAACAAGAAGAGATGATTCCAAAAAGACAATGTCAAATCTGCCAATCATTAACATAGAAATAAACACAGTCGAGACAAGAAGCAAGATCTCACATGGCATTGATGCTCTCTGTTAGGTTGGCCTCAAATGTAAGGAACTGTTTGCCCTTTTTTGTATATCCCCTCACTTCAGAGCCAGAGCTCACAAAGATCTTTTCCTGTGGGGTACCTAATGCCCCTCCAAGCTCAAGTCTGGAGATCTTCTGTCCTGGGAGTGATTTGAACACAGGCTGAAAAAAAAAAAAGACACATTTATTCTTACTTTGAAAAAGTTATTCTGTGATGGCAAAGCTGAATTATCAGCATCATTACTCCAGTATTCAGTGTCACATGATTCTTCATGAAATCCTTCTAATATGTTGATTTGGTGCTCAAGAAACATTTATCATCAATTTTGAAGACAGTTGTGTTGCTTAATATTGTTGTGGAAACCATGATACATTATTTTTCAGGATTCTTTTAAACAGAAAGTTCAAAAGAACATTTATTTGAAATAGAAATCTTTTAAATAATCTTTTCTTTACCATCACTTTTGATCACTTTGATGCATCCTTGAGGAAATAAAGTATTAATTTCTTAAAAAAAAAAATCTTTTTGACCCCAAACTTTCGATAGCTACTGTACATCGAAACAGGAAACACTTCTGATACATACCACAGCCTCCCCTTTTTTCATTCCAAAACAGGTCACGATACCATCATGATCTGCAACAGCCACCTGAAATTAGAAAATGACACACTAGAACGACGAGATACACCAACAGCTTTATTTGTAAAGCCATCAGGATGCTCATAGACAAATGTTTAATCCTTGTTTGTGTAGAGGGGAAATGTCATGCACATGCTCAAATAAATAGGACATTGCATGCTCTTTCTCAAGTGGAGTCTAATCTCCAGCTACCTTCTTCTATACTTTCAGCCAGTTTTAAAATGGAATTTTCTATTAAAAGAATATTCCCTGTTGAATGCAATTAATGATTACTGACAATGTAATTTATTGTACGTAAAGTGAGGTATGATTAATATTATTTGTGTTATATGAGGTATGCTAGTACTGAGAACAGATAATGCTGATGATTTTGATTTACGCTTTCAAAAGGGATGCAGATATACCTTCTGAGTTGCTTTTCGCCCCACAGTAGGGAGGAGTTTCATGGTTTTTTGAGATGTCACTCCAACCTGAGAAAACAAAGATGGCATAACCATTAATACATTTTCATTCTGATAATTAAACTAACAATTACACCCATATATCAACTTCATAAAATCATTAATCTACTCATCCACATGCCTCACAAGTGTGTATTCTACATAAATCAATAAAAGACCAAGTGCATATTTGTACAGTAGATGCCAAAAGTGATGTCTGGCCAAGAACAATTGTCATCTTTACCCTTTATTCAAATAATACAAAATTTGTTATAGATTTTGTAAGCATATTGCATAGTTGTGCTTGGAGTCAATTGTTTTATTTGTGATAATGCAATGAAACATTACAAATTGTGCAGACATAATTTTTAATAACTTATCAATATTATAGTCAATGTATGCTTTTTCCTGTGAGCTTTTTGTTTTTCAATGCATTTTTTTTGCATAGTAAAATGAAACCTGTAGTTGTAGTTTTCCCTAAGATAAATAACTTAGCCAAGTTTAATGTTTTGTTCTTCCCTCATATTTAAAATAGATAAAAAAAATATTTTACTCATATTTTGATGGTTTGATCGAACTTGTGTCATTAACACAAAAATATACCCTCCGGACATCACTTTTGGCCACTACTAATACAACTGTTTGCATATAGAAATGTTGACATCTTACCTGGAGATAATCAACGTGGTTTAAGTTTAACTCCATCTCGTTTGTCAGAAGAATCCCTCCACGGATACTATTGTATTATGACAGGTTAACTGTGTTTTCTGTTTAGCGTTGATAACTGAAGATGTTTCAGTGTAGTTCTCTGTAATTCATTCCCAAAGATGCTACTTTGAAACCGAAATATATATTTCGAGCTTTTCCGATAGACATATAACACAGTGGTCCTAGTCGTCACGACTGACTGGATTATCCTGCGGATTAGTTAGTTAGTGGCTGATTCTGCTGCAGATGAACTGGCTAATGTTAGCTGTGTTAGTTTGTTCGCTTCACAAGATGATTCACGTCGCGTTAATATGTTAGTATGTAGCAACCCCCATTCCGCCTATTCGTAGACATTTATCCAAACAATTTGCTTCGATTCGCGGACAAAAATAATAATCTAACTAAGTACAACAGCAGCAAAATTGTTTTTGTTTGCAGCTAACACGTTTCCTTTGCAGCGCCGCCATGTTTGTCAGTCACCCAAACTATCTCTGGTTACCATGGTAACAGCAACGATTTGTTCAAAACACAGAAAATATTTGTATATATTTTTTTATATAAATATTATTTTTATTCATTTTTTATTTATGTTATTTTTTATTCAAGTCAAAAATCATCTGAACACAATTTATTCTGAACATCCCCCCGATAACCTAAAAACCTGATAAAGTCTTGAAATGTGGATAAAAGAAAATGGATTTCACGAAAATCTTATTAAAGACATATTTCACCCAAAAATTAAAATTCTGTAATCCTTTACTCACCCTCAAGTTGGTTCAAACCTGCATGAATTTCTTTCTTCTGCTGAACACGAAAGAAGATATTTTGAAGAATGTCATAACCAAACAGTACAGTTGGTATCCAGCTATTTGGTTAGTCATTGTCTTCAAAATATCTTGTTTTGTGCTCAGCAGAAAAAAGAACAACAACAATTGTTTATATAACAACAATTCATTCAACTTGAGGGTAGTAAATGATGACAGAATTAATTTTTGGGGGTGAACTATCCCTTTAAGAAAGAAGTTAGCATAGTAGCCTACTTACTATGAAAAAAACTAAAAACTAAAAATAGAACTAAAATTAAAAGTTATGTTTTATTTCTGAGGAACATTCATTCATTCATTTGTTCCAACACAGGTTTTTAGTTTTAATTATATGTTAGTTTGTTATTTTGTTGATACAGCCCAATAAAACTACTTCGGTTTGCCTTGTCAAGCTGGTTTAAGGTGGTCTCTCCCAAAACCAGTCTGACTGGGTCGGGACTGGAGACCTATGAAAACCATTTTAGGCTGGTTTAATCAAATTGATCTATTGTGGATGCTTTTTCAAAAGCAAAACACATAGGCTACATTTGTTTTTCTACTACGATGGGGATTTTCCATCGACTTCTGTTGTTTTTATACCGGGCTATTGATATTTTCTATATTTTATTTACGATCTCGAAACTCTAACAAATCTTTCTGCATTTTTACATTTTCACCTGTTGTTTCTCACCATACAGTGTAGGTGATTTTAGGAACATTTGATCATCACAATATAGTCACACACACAGGAGCGGACGAAGGGGAGTGACTGTGACTCAATAACAGCAGGAGGGGGTGCAGCTGCAGAGAGGACTTCAAGCATCATTCCCATTTTGCACAACACCAAAGAGACAGCACGCTTCCTTGTGGATTATAAATAAAAGTGTTATGACAGGAGGGAGGGACATCAAGGACACCTGTCATGGATAAATCTCGCACATCAGCCGGCTGCATCAGAGGATTCCCTAAAGAGCTGCAGTAGTTTTATGTGATTTTATTGCAACTGATGCCTTCCCCAAGGAGGTTCCTGGTGGCGTCCACATCCTTGCCTCTTACAGCGGGATGGGGCTGGAACCTAAGTGTGTATGTGGGGCTCTTCACAGTCCTGCTGCTTCTGATGGGACTTCTCCTGTGGATACTGCTGAAACAGCTCAGGAACTCTGTAGGCAATAGCACCCTTCAGCCACATCTGGGTTCGAGCAGAAGTCATGTGATCTGAGGGAGAAACGTCGGATAAAAGACACTTAGAAGGATTCACATACAGCTTTGATTTCTGAAACAGTTGGACAATTAAAGATGTGACTGAAAATACAGTGCCTGGGAGTGATGAAAAAAGGCAAAACAGTACTGAGGACTTTTAAAGCTCTGCAAAGGAAATGTGAGATATTTACAGAATTTCATCTATAGCATGGCAAATGCTTCTTCACCTGTTCCAGCACACACAGTTGTGTTTAGTAGTAAATTTGTGTTTTCTTTAAGGATTTTAGATCCAAAATATCAAAATGTTTTTCTGACATCAGGTCTTTGAAACATACATAAAAGTTAATTTACTACGCAGAGTTTTAATAACATTAATTCAACTTATATTAGTATGTAGAAAGCCAATATTAACTCACAAAATTACACACACAAATTTTTATAAAAGATTAATTGAAAAGTCAGTCAATGTCTCTGATAACAGTTTCAGGGTAAAAACTGATTTTTCTACTGTTTGTCCTTGGTATGAAGAGGGTTATTTATGAACCAAAGAATGAAATCAATTATGTTGAATATTAAGAAAATGTCTTGAATGAAAAACGATTTTCCATAACGCAACCCTGAATTCCTTTTTGAATTGCTAACTGACAATGGGGACCTATCGCACTCAATACTGTTTAATGTTCAAACATAATGTTTGTTTTGCAAAATATTCTGATAGCTTTGTGAAAGAAAGCAGAACATTTTTACAACATTTCCCTGTGTCCTTGCATTTCTTCCAGTGGTTGTTTACTGTTGTTTCTTTGGCAGACTGAGGTGAATAAAGTTAATTAAACCTATATGATGGAGATGCGAAAATAATATGTCTTTTAAAATTTTGAGGGTTACATAAATGTAGAAACAAAATGACTAGTTTAACTAACTGACAATGTCACCTTGATTTGCACATCCATTTATTAAGAACTGTCTGAACATGCATTTGCATATGTGTGCAATTAGCATAAGATACCACCCAGAGTGATATTATAATGTTCTAATCAGTGGTCTAGTAAAAAATCTTCATTCATTAATCTCAATGAAGTCAACTCTTGCTTTTATTCCACCATTCACAGGGCAAGACATGTGTTTATGTGCATGAGGCAAGTGAGAAAATTAAAATTCACCCCTCACTGCATACGTACTTGAGCAGTTTAGCCAAACAAACAGCAGAGTTCTTTTATTTGATGAGGGATACTGACACACGGTATAGTGAACTCAAGTGCACTTCAGACACTGATGCATTAGTAATTATCTAATAATTAATATTAATATTCCTGTTTCTCTGTTTGCTTGGGAAGTCCACCACCCCAATCTATTCTGCAGCAAGGAGTGTGTTTTATTTATACATACCCCAACACAGCGAAATAAGGATTATTTTGCTATGTTGAAATTATGTATAAATACTATAAGCATCTCATTAAAAGTCACTGGCAAAATCATAATTCTTTAAGGAAGGCACAGGCAATAATTCTACTATATTGCCTATCATTCACTGTTCGGAGCGGGCTGCTCAGTGGTCTGGTTATTACTTCTGTCACAGCCTGATGCTGCTATAATGAATAATGTTCAAACTATTGATTATGTTCAAAGCAAAGAAAAGAAGGACAAACATCATCTGAACTTCATCTAACAAAAACAATGATAATATATTTATTCTACACACAATCAGCAATTTCAGCTTATCAAAAGTTATTAATTTTGTCAAAGTAGCCTATGCAAAAACCTGAAAATAGTACTTATATTATTACATATTACTATTTTGATAAATATTTTATTACATAACCATTTTTAGTGCTCTTATCCAAGACAAAGGAGTCATTTCATTTCAAAAATGTTTAAAAGGTCATTTCCACTCTAGAATTATATCAATTATAATACATAATTCAATAATTACATCGTTGTGGAAAAGTTCATGAGTTTCAGGGAAAAAAAAGGCCTACATAATTGTTCGGTGATGCATATTGTTTAAATTCAATAACGAGAGTGTAAAAACTGTATTTTAAAGGGCTAGTTCACCCAAAAAGGAAAATAATGCCATTTATTAGGCTACTCACCCTCATGTTCTACACCCGTAAGACCTTCGTTCATCTTCAGAACACAAATTAAGATATTGTTGATGAATTCCGATGGGGCTGCCATTGAGAGATCCATAAAGGTACTAAAAACATATTTGAAACAGTTAATGTGAGTTCAGTGGTTCAATCTTAATATTATAAAACGGCAAGAATACTTTTTGTGCGCCAAAAACCCCCAAACAAAAACAAAATAACCACTTTTCAACAATATCTAGTGATGGGTCGATTTCAAAACACTGCTTCATGAAGCTTCTGAGCTTTATGAATCTTTTGTTTCGAAATAGTGATTCGGCTCTTCTATCAAACGGCTAAACTGCTGAAATCACGTGACTTTGGCACTCCGATCCATTAATTCGATTCGTAAAGCTCTGAAGCAGTGTTGTTTTGAAACTAAATATTGTTGAAAAGTTTTTTGGCGCATAAACAGTGTTCTTGTCGCTTTATAATATTAAGATAGAACTACTGAGCTCACATGAACTGTTTCAAATGTTTTTAGTACCTTTATGGATCTTGAGAGATTGAACGGCTTTGCTCTCAATAGTGGCCTCACTGAGCTATCGTATTTCATCAACAATATCTTAATTTGTGCTCTGAAGATGAATGAAGGTCTTACGGGTGTGGAACGACATGAGGGTGAGTAATAAATGACATAATTTTCATTTTTGGGTGAACTAACCCTTTAATATAGGTATATTTCCTTAAAACCAAAGATAGTGCAAGTGCCTAAATTTGGCTCCATACTGGCCACATGCGGACGTTTGGAGTTTTGGTGTAAAACAAAACTGTCCCCTTCATTTTTTATGACTATTTAGCCTACTTATTTTCATCAGGAATTATTTTAAACCGTTGTATCTAGGATACTAAATGCTAAAAAATAGTTACATAAAAATAAAAAGACACGTATAAGAATATAAAGCCCACAGCTACTGACAACTATCCTGTCTTAACTGTTCTCCACGTCAGTCAATAAGATTGACAGCTGGTTTTGAGGGCGTGTCCAACATCCAGCTACAGCTCCTTCGCCAACTGTTGACGCGCCAGAAGTCTGACCTCTCGCGCACAGGTAACAGAATACATCAACAGGTACGTTCGCTCGCTGTCCTGAATAGATAACATACTGTAACAGTGTAGCTTAAATGTGTAAACGGGAATTATTTATATAGCGTCTTACAGTCCTGTCGATTCTAGGAGCTTTAATTTCACAGTAACGAGTTTCTGTAATCTGTAATCGCTGAATTCGTCTGATAAAGATAACTTTCTCTACTCTTTCTTTTCAGAAATCCACATAGTGCTTCCTGCACCTGTACAAATGGTAAGAGTTCAGTTGCATTTGTATCATTTTGCGTTTGTATTAAAATTGACATTTTATATGATTTAGATAAATGAGTTTAATCAAGCTCGTTTAGGACTTTGTCTTGTGTTATTTTGCGGGTTTAACTCTGGACTTGTATATTTGTTAAAGTTTTTTTTTTTTTTTACCGGTTGAACATTAAGTATACAAAAACGAGTAGTATTATGATAATCATTAGCATCATCATCATCATCATCAAAAAAAAAGTGATTGATTTTCACTTACATTAATCCCCATAAATAACGATCCATGCCTTAAATGATCAGATCCACATTGGCATGGATGGTGATGGATGATTGGATTACAGCAGATGAGTCCTGTTTGAGGAAACCCACCAAATAGGTGGCTTTATCATCCCACACCTGCCAGAACCTAGTAAACCCCCATATACTGTAGTACATAGAAAAGGATTAGTAATGCTTGGGCTGGCATATCATGTGTTGTTTCTTAAAAGTTTAATGCTATGACACAGGCAGTTTTACAAGGTGACTTGATTCTATTGTGTGCTTTGTTGCACTTTATTATAGAAAGCATGGGAGCAAGGAAAGTTTAAAGCTATTTGGTATTGAATTGGACTGAAGGATTCAGGGTTAACTGATCCCTAACCTTCAACCTGAACTTGAACCCTAAACCCAATCCCTATACCTTATCACATCATTCACCACAGCACTTATCTTTAACCTGAGCCATAGTCCTGGTCTATCTTTAATCAGTTGTGTATGGATTACAGACACCCTGTGTGTATATGGTGTTTACAGAACTTTTAAATGGTTACCAGAAAGATTACAATCACACTGCTAAAAATTATTGTGGATTTGGTTGCTTCCAGCCTTTGAAAGGACATCTAGAGACTGAGAGCACATTTATTGCATACACTTTACAGAATTATTGGTTCATATCACCTGCTGTATGGTTGATATTCAGTATTTTCATAAGATAATGATGAAAGACATGAGGCATTGCATGCAGCTTTTCTCATATTCTCAAACACCTGCGCTGGCTAATCTGTTCAGAACTCACCCGCTCCATATGTCATCAGATGTTGTTTTTTATTGTCTTGAATTATGTACAGTAGCTTAATTATTTTAGTTTGACATTTTCATATTTAGCCACGGTAATAATAACAAAACCCTGCAAATACCAAACCTGAATTTCTGCTTTTGTTTCAATATAAAAATATTTTGCTCTGCAAACTTTAAAAGGTTGCTGTCTTTTCTGATGTGAGCTCATATTTGACAACCAGCAAGGGCTCCGAATCATTTAAAATACTCAGAATATTGTTAAAAATTCAAACGATATTTGTATATAACCTGAGACATTTTGGTTGTGAAGAACAGAATGACGTCAATCTCCGTTAATATTATTTTTTTGCAATACATTCATTTCGGTTTTGTATTTTCTGCAGGCATTCCGAGGCAGTGTGAAACCCTTTGTGAACTTCAATGCAAAGCATGATGCAGACGTTTTGCGCAAAGCCATGAAAGGGATTGGTAAGTTAAACAAATCAGACCTTTAAAAGTTAATACACTAGAGAGTTCACCATTTTTTTAATCTAGGACTAGGTGATTTTTCCTGCTGATTTTGAATGGTCAGTTAGATGGGACTTTCTTACTTTTTCATAATTAGCAAGCATGATGTTAGCAAATTATACTGATCAGTGGACCAAAGTAAACCATCTTAAGCTCACACTTATCAATATCAATATCAATATCTCACTTTTGTCCTCTTGTCTAAGCTGGTGTGGATGCTTTGTTTTCAGGCACTGATGAAGATGCCATCCTCATGTTACTGGCAGCTCGCAGTAATAACCAGCGACAGGAAATAAAAGCAGCCTATAAAAAAGCTCATGGCAAGGTGAGTGATTGTATTACATTATTATCTTCCGCCAGATAAGGAAAAATCAGTTTTCTGAATCTAAATTACGTCTTTTAACTCTAAGTATATCTGCGGAAATAGGTTTAAAATGATAACATTATAGAAATGTTGTTCAAAATTAAGACAAACAAACATGACTGTTGTTCCATTCAATTATTTAGAAACACTGCTGTGCATCAGTAGCGGTACATCTAGATTACTTGTTTTATTTTTGTGTCATTTTGCACACACCCACTTATTGATGTTAATATAATTCAGTGCAGACATGAACATCTAAAGCGATGTTAAAATGCTTATGAGCTTCACATCTCCTGTTTAATGGGCATTATATTTTCTTCAGTTTTATGGATTATGTTCTCTCATTATTTCTCCCATGTTGTCCCTCTCTACAGGATCTTGTGAAAGACTTACGGTCTGAGCTTGGAGGGAAGCTAGAGGATCTCATTGTGGCCCTCATGGCTCCACCTGCAATATATGATGCAATCGAACTCCATAAGGCCATCAAGGTAATGTATGGGATATAATTAAAACTAGAAAAAAGAAAGAATAACACATATATTGTAATGAAAAAGCCATTATATGAAATTCCATTATAATACACTTGAGCTGATCTAATCTTAGAATGGTTATCTTTTTATTTTCTTACAGGGAGTGGGTACTGAAGACCAAGTTTTAATTGAGATTCTGGCATCCAGGACATGTGATGAGATAAAAGATATCATCAAAGCTTACAAGAAAGGTAATATTCATTTGTGCAGGTACAGGCTAAATTTAAAATATCTCACCATTGCAAGTTTGATGCTTGACCACGTCCATTTATATTTACGTTGGACACTCCAAATAATTCATTTAAAATGGTAAGGATCAATCTTTTGGTAAATGTCCATTGTAAGCTGTGGGTTTCCCTTCCCCAAAGATGCCTTATTGTCTGTATTGCAAACAAACAGGCCATATGGAGCACAGTAAGGTGAGGGAATGCATGAAAGCCATCTGATCAAGATATTTGAGAAGACTCGATCGTAAAGATTCTGCAGGGCATCACTGTTACAACTGATCTCTTCCAATTAGACTCAGTTCAGACCAATAAGCAGCAATTGTCGAGTTAAGTGTGAACTGTCAATAGACCCTGTCTCATGTGTCTTGACCTAGAACATGGAGGCAAGCTGGAAAAAGACATAATGGGTGATACGTCAGGACATTACCAGAGGTTGCTGGTGATCCTTGTACAGGTAAAAAACAAACAAACAACAGGTTCTCATTTTAGAATGGAAATGGAAAAGAGAGCAGTAGGATGGTATGTCTATAGATGGACTTGTTTTGTATCAATACATTTGAAATTAAAAGAAAAAGAAAGCAATCAAGTAAGTATTTAAATAGCTGGCTTATCAAAATATATATATCATTATCAATAGCCTATATCAAATTACTCATACTGTGATATATGATTTTGGTCATAGTCTTGACTCTTGAGTAGGATCAGAGATAAGAAAGGAAGATACTAAAAAAGGTAATGTGATTAAACAGAGCAGCTTCCTCTTGGAATGATAACATGAGCACCAGTGAAGTCATCCTTAAGTAATTAAAACAGCTCTTGAGTTAATGTTGTGGAGAAGATTAAATGGTACTCAGGGGTAAAGTGTAGGTAATTCAATATCGGAGTTTGCCAGGTTAGGGAAAATTCCACGCGCCGTCTCAGCATATGTGGTTGTGGAGAGGGCTGATGTTTCTCTGACGTTCTCTCACCTTGGTTATGTTTCTGCTCCTATAAACAGGCAAACAGGGAAGAGGGAGTGGATGAGAGCAGAGTGGAGAAAGATGCCAAGGTAAAGTTCAAAACAGTCACACTTTTGGAGGATTAAACACCCTCATAAAGGTCTTTGGATTTCTTAAAGGGACAGTTCACCCAAAAAATGAAATTTCTGACATTTACTATCCCTCGTGTCGTTCCGAACCTGTATGACTTTCTTGATTCTGTGGAACAAAATAAAGAAAATACATTTTCATTTTTAGTTGGCACAATTTTGTGATTTACTCACCCTCATATTGTTTTAGCCCTGCAATATTTATTTTCATGTGAAACACAAAAGGTGATGTTAGGCAAAATATCCAAGCTTCTGTTTCATTGCAAAGTGGAAGGTAATTTATTCAGTCAAGCTCCAAAAAAAAAAAAAAAAGACAAAGAAGCACCATAAAAGTAGTCCGTATGACTTATTCACTATATTTCAAGTCTTCCGAAACCATACAATAGCTTTGTTTGATCTTGCATGGTGCTTTCTTGTCCTTCTAGGAGTATAAATCACTATCCACTTCTATTATACTGAATGCATGCTTGAACATTGTACCTAACAGCTCCTTTTGTGTTTCACAAAATTAGAGTTTTGAATGTATTGTTATAAATTGTGCCCAACGGTATTTGATTAATCATTAAAGTTGCCTATGTTGGTGTTAAAAAGACGTAACCAGATCCTCAGGTTTAAGTTGCAAACCTTAGAAGTGTCTGTTCGTTGATCGTGTTTCAGGAGCTGTTTGCTGCCGGAGAGGAGAAATTTGGCACGGACGAGGACAAGTTCATCAACATACTTGGCAACAGGAGTGCAGAACACCTGAGAAAAGGTGCGTGTTTGTATATGTGTGTTTAAAGCTTTTTGATGCATTCAGAATGGCCTTGAAGGGCCATCCTAATGGCTTTGGTGTTCCTGTTTCAGTGTTTGATGCCTACAAAAAGATTGCCGGCTGTGACATTGAAGAGAGCATAAAAGATGAGTGCACTGGGAACCTGGAAGCACTGCTGCTGGCTGTGGGTATGAAAATCCCTGCAGTGTGGCTATACATACACGATTAAGATAATCTTAATTTGCAATTTGGATTGACTGAACATCACTCTATAATAATGAAAAATAAAATAAGTCCACCCCCTCTCAAAAAAAATTCTGTCTGGTAAAACAGATTAAATTTCTTGAATAAAAGCCAAACTAAGATGATTAGAAGATGCAAGAAAATAAAGAGAAAAGTATTTACTTACCATGTAATTCCAGGTCTGTATGGTGTTATTTTTTTCTGAGGAAGACAAAGTAGTAATTTTAGAGAATTTTCAGGTCAAGTTCAGTTTAATTTTCAACAACCAGAAAGCAGGGTTAACTTACTGTCACATATACCCTGAACTCTCGGTTGATTAACCCAAACCTTGCTTACTCGAGGTATGCTGGTTCCAAAAATGCGCCCGGGAGTAAGTTCAGCCAACCCAGAGTATGTTCCCGGTTAACACACAAGACATTCTCAACAGAGCGACGAATCGATGATTCACCATGGAAACAGACGCTAAGAAAAAGCGCGCCATTCTACTTCATTCTTCTTCTTTTGTTTAATGGCGATTTACATAACCTACTTGGTGCACATCACCACCTATTGGGTGGTTGTGCAATAATTTTTAATTTTAATATTGTTTTTTTGATGCTAATTATTTAATAAGATATCACATATATGATATGTATTTTATTATAGAAATTATAGCATAGAAAATGTCCTGTTATAAAGGATAAAAAGCAGATCCATGTGTGAGATGACAATAAAATACATTTATATATTGTATAATATAACATTGTGTATATAACTGTAACTATATAACAAATTTAGATACATTAATATAACCATATTGATAATATAACACACATCTGAATTCCTCTTAAGCTAACTAACCCTTGAACATAACCTGCTCCGGAGCAGGTTATGTTCAGAGAGCAAGTTGCTATGGCTACTTACATACCCTAAAAGTTACCTCCGTTTTTGGAACCAAAAGTTGAGGTTATCCGCTTACTTACTCTTAAACATACCCAGGTATGTCACATAACCTGCTTTCTGGAATACCCCCCAGGAGGTGTCAAGCAACAAAACAAAACAAAACAAAACAAAACAAAAACAACAAGTTTCAAGTCTCCTAAAGCCATAAAATAGTTTTATGTGAGGAACAGATGGAAAGTTGTCAAAGTTTCCATTTTTTTTATACTGATAATGTTGCTTTTTCTGAAGGGGATTAAATTTGGACACAGGCTAGGTGGACGTGAAGATTATCAGTGAAAAACAACCGCAATTTCAGTCTGTCTCTCACATAAAGGTGCTTTTATGGTGTTTTTGTGTAACTATAATAGCAGTATACTGGTTAGGAACAACATGTGGGTGAATAAAACCCTTTTAACTGACATTTAAAACTGATTTTTCTCTTTCTTTCATTTTAGTTAAGTGCGCAAAAAGCGTGCCTGCTTATTTTGCTGAAATCCTTCGAGAGTCAATGCGGGTAAGAAGACTTATTTCCATGAGATTCTCATCAATTTCCCCCTCTGATAATTAGGAATTGGATAGTTTGCTGTTCATTTTGGATTGCTGACACTTCAAGTGGAACAATAAAATCAACTTGTGGCATGCTTAGTAAATGAATGTGTTGGTTTGAATGATAATGAAACAACAGATTTCACACATTATTGGTTTGTTTATTTACAGCGTGCCGGCACTGATGATGAGACTCTCATAAGGGCCATGGTGTCAAGGAGCGAGCGAGATATGCTGGACATCAGAGCGATATATAAGAAGAAGTATGGAGAATCGCTCTACAGCACCATACAGGCAAGTTATGTGCACACACCTATGGCACACACACACACATTAATATTTCATTATAGACACACATTCCATAGACATAATGATTTTCAAACTGCATATTCCCCTAACACTAAACCTACCATCACAGAAAACTTTCTGCGTTTTTCAATTTTCAAAATTAGTATGATTTATAAGCTTATTTCCTCACGGGGACCAAAAAATATCCCCACAAGGTCAAAATTTATTGGTATTACTATACTTCTGGGGACATTTGGTCCCCATAATGTAGGGAATGGAATACCAGGACCCCACACACACACACAGATAAATCTTAGAATGGCTTTTGTACCTATTTTTAGGAAGACACTGACGGAGATTACCAGAAGGCCCTGCTCTACCTGTGTGGTGGTAATGATTAGCAATACTGTAGTTAGTAATTATTCAGTCCTTATCTGATCTTCAGCTTTCTCATTTACATTTTCTCATTTGTGTTTATTTATTTATTTTTTTTACATCTTTTATGTTTATGATTTGAGAAAAAGTAGTTTCAGTGTTGGAGAATAGGAGGGTATTCTTTGATGGTTTTTGATGTGTGATGTTTGGTGTATTGATTCTTTAACAGAATTTGGTGGTTTAGCTTGTGTTTAGCTTGAATCATTGTTTCAAAATTGCATGAAGACTTTGGAAATAAAATGTTATGGACCATATGAATGTTTTTTTTTGTAAAGTCTTGTAGTTTCTCACTTGCTCAAAATAACACAATTGTCAGTAGATGGCAGTATTGTTCTAACTCTTTCAGGCTTACTCAGCTTATTTTGACCCATCAAGTGCAGTTTTTCTTCTTAATAAAAGTGCTTGAGATGATTTCCTCACACACACATATTAACATTCTAAAATAACTTTTGCTCAAGCTTAAATAAACAAACTTACAGAACTTAATTCACACAAATTTAAAACTGCAGAAGGGATAAGTAAGGGGGTTAACACTCAATTAGACTATTTCAGTAAATGCTCCTTCCATGAGAACACAAAGTCACTTTTATCTAGTTAATGCAATGAGCCTGAGTCCCTGACAATGATGTGAAAAAAACAGATCCTGAAACATACACTGCTGTTAAAAAGTCAGTAAGATTTATATATATGGTTCAGTCATGAAACTCTTCCGAGCAGCTGATTGGTTCACTTAAAGCCAATTGGTTGACCAATCATTCTATTTTGTTCTTTCTACGTAACCTATTTATTCCTGACTTTGAATCGGATCAGTTCATTGCAGTGCGCCATGGGATTTCGCTTGCCCTTCACCTTCCCCAGCACCACCTGCCTAGATCTGCTCGGGGGGGGGGTCTCCCTATGTTTCCTGTCATGATTGAACTACAGTCTTTTGATTCATTCAGCAAAAGATATATATTTTATTCATTAAGGACATTAAACTGATCATAAGTGGCAATAACAACAATTATAATGTTACAAAAGTTTTCTATGTCAAATAAATGCTGTTCTTGGGAATTGTCTATTGATAAAGAATCTTGAAAAAAGTTACTGCAGTTTCCACGAAAATATTAAGCAGCAAAACTGTTGACAATTATAAGAAATGTTTGTTGAGCAGCAAATCAGCATATTAAAATGGTTTCTGAAGGATCATGTGACACTGAAGACTGGAGTAATGATGCTGAAAATTCAGCTTTGCCATCACTGAAATAAATTACATTTTAAAATATATTCAAATAGAAAACATACAAATCGTTATTTTAAATTGTAATAATATTTCACAATATTACTGTATTTTTGATCAAATAAATGCAGCCTTTGTGAGCATAAGAGACTTCTTTCAAAAACAAAACATATGCACAGTAGTGTAAATAGAGAAAACATATAAACAACTCTTACAAAATGTTTATAACTTATATAGAATTTAAAATTTATACAGACCTTAACATTTCACTGTGGGTGTATTATTTGCTAGTATACACTTTTATTTAAATAAAACTATTTTGCTTCATAGATTATCACTGGCACTTGATTCTACTGGTAAATATTACTGTATGTGCTTGCTCAGATATATTTTACTTAAGCAAAGATTGAGAACATTCATACACAACCTGATAATAAATGTATTCTTAAAGTATTGGAAGAAGATGGAATTATATAGTTAAGGTCCCTGTTGTTAAAGGGATAGTTCCCCCAAAATGAAAATTCTGTCATCATTTACTCACCCTCAAGTAGTTCCAAACCTGCTGAACAATGAAAGATATTTGGAAGAATGTTTGTAACCAAGCAGATCTCGCCCCCCATTTACTTTCCTAGTATATTTTTTACAACTATGGTAGTCAACGGGGGGCGAGATCTGTTTGGTTACTGACATTCTTCCAAATATCTTTCTTTGTGTTCAGCAGAACAAAGAAATTTATACAGGTTGAGGGGGAGTAAATGATGACAGAATTTTAATTTTTTGAATGAAGTATCCCTTTAAATGTTTCTTGGTGTCCTAATCAAAACTTTTCCTCCAGTCCTTCTCTGTACTTGAATTGTTTGAATTTTCCATACAGTGTACAGCTGAATATCACACTTGTTAACTCTGGACTGAAATACATACATACTGCATCATGAGCTACAAAGATGTTGAGACTCTTATAAGATCACATTGTTTTATTATGTGTGGTATGTGGATTTTGTGTGTGTGTGCGCAGATAAAAAGCTCTAAATCGCTTTACTAAATCCCAACACTGGCACTCTCAGCACAAAGGCTTTAATTTCTCCGGAGGACTCCAATATTTCCAGGATGGAATTTATTAAGGTCATTATTTTAGCCAATCAGAGTTCAGAATGTCAGGGTGTGAGATCAGGCCACCTCAGTCCACATGGAAACCATTCATGAAGCCCCACCCCACAGGAGCCACCAGGAAGTAAAGGATCCCCTTGAAAGGTAACATGAGAGCAATTTAACATGTTTGAATTAATCACAGTGGGAGATGAAAGCATGAAGAATATTAAGTGACATTTTGGCATCATACACATAAGTAAACACCACACCTTCATTAATAGTTAAAAAGATATTTGATAGCTGGTTCTATTAAACATGTCCATGTTTCAATCAAACAGCTGAAATCTAAACAATGGTCATTCTTTCATTCCAAAATGTTACGCAACACAGTATTTATCAACGATATGAGCAAATTAATGTTTAATGTGAATACCTGTTGGAAGCTTATCCTTGGGCAAAATAATACAGTTTTGGGCGCAGTCGTATTCCACTAGATTTTCCTGTTGCTGTTTTCAGTTTAGTAATCACATTTCACTCAAATCAGCAAATCTTAGCTCATAAATGAGTCCAAAAATGTACCTATTGAAGCTTTCTTTAAATGACATAATGAAAAAGTCAGCAAACTGATTTTGTTTTTGGAAAGGAGAGGCCATGTGAGTGTGTTGGCTGTTATGGCTACCAGAAACCCACAAGATGCTAAAATCAGTTTTGTTGGCTTGAGTGTTTTTGGTTCACAACATGGTAGAAAGAGCCGCATCCTAGAATATGTTTATATCTGAAGTTTCAAAACAGTAATTTACTGCTTTCATAGAACATATTCAAACCCTTTATGAGAGATTCTGATATCCACCCCATTTGGCATAATTAACTTAGTTGCAATTGGAAATCTTTCATTTTGATCTTGTATTACAATTTGCTTTTAGAGTTTTACTGTTTCATACGAATGACAAAAATTCTCTGAATCTCATAAAGGGTTTGAATATGTTCTATGAAAGCAGTAAATTACTGTTTTGAAACTTCAGATATAAACATATTCTAGGATGCGGCTCTTTCTACCATGTTGTGAACCAAAAACACTCAAGCCAACAAAACTGATTTTAGCATCTNGATCCAAGTTATCTCGACATTTCTCCAGGTTTAAACATGAAGTTAACATGGGCTCTTTTCTGCAGTTACTTTTACAGTTAAACTGGAGATCTAATGACACTCTTCCCCTGAGCTAAAAGTGAAACAGGCTGATTTTTCAATATGTGGATGGACATTCATGCACACGAGCACATTTACACAAACCTTGCATCAGTGTTATTTTAGTATCAATTAAACTATTATAGTTTTGATTAATATTTTGAATTACATTTTATTATATATATATTTTTTTCTTTAATTATATTTTCTTTAAGTTATGTATTGTGTGCTTTTGTCATTTATATTAGTTACTTGTCTATGTAGTATTCATTAATTTTATTTATTAGTTATAGTTTTTTTTTTTTTTACTGTACAAACTATTTTCTATCCTGCTACACTAACCCTACCCCTAAACCTACCCATCACAGAAAACTTTCTGCATTTTTAAATTTTCAAATAAGCATAATTTAGTATGTTTATTAATCCATTTCCCTTATGGGGACTGCTGGCAATGTAGGTGATCTCAGGTTTTATTATCCTTGTGGGGACATTTGGTCCTCACAATGTAGGTTAAACAAGTACACACATGCAAAACACACACACACACACACACTGACTTAAATTCCTCAATCAATAGGATTAGGTTTGAGATTTTTCTGGGTCAAAGTAATGAGTAAAGTAATAAGTTCCACACTTGGACCCACAACCCTTCCAAACTGTCATGAACATTCTATTCCAGTAAGCTACCAATTTTATATAGTATGAATTATCTATTAACATGAACTTCAAGTCCCTCTCATTTGTGCTCCACTTGAGTCTCTAGACACCAAACACACAGAGGTTTCATCATGGTGGGGACTACATTGACAATGTTTCTTGAGACATTTTTTCCTTGTGGAGCTCTGTGATATTTTTATGAACCATGTTTACATAGTTTAAATAATGGAATTAATTTACAAGTGCCTATGATGAATGCAGAAATGACACAATATGAAAAATACAAGTGTAAACAATAATGCAGACAATCAGAAAATGTCATTTTTATTCCCAATTGTAAGACATATCAAAACATTATATAGAGGAACTGATTTAGAGAAACATTTACAAAACTTTAATCTCATAAATATGGTGAATTCAGGGTGAAAAAGTGTCCCAATCAACCTGAATTCACCCTACATATAGAAGTCTATATATCAATGGAATATAAAAATGGCCTTGAAAAAAAGTTCTTTCAAAGTCAATCATGAGCATTCATCATTCTCAAGCATCAAGAAGAAAAATGTACACAGTGAAGACCAGGAGCTGCTGCAGTATTCCTCGGCCACTTTCAGTCTCTCGATCCGGTCAGGACAGTGATTATTCCCCGCGGGCGACAGTGACGGGACTCTGGCGGAGGAACGCGCGTCCTTCAGTCTGAAGTGCGCATCCGCGGGCGCGCTCCTGCACATACCGGCTTTGACCATCGCCGTAGAGTCGCGACACAATCCCTTCTGCTTTTTCAGCGAACGGGCGATCTGTTTCCAATAAGCTTTGGTATTGGATGCGTATTGCTGACACGTTGCGGGCTTTGCTACATATTCGCAGCCGAAAGTCTTTGCCCCGTTTTTGCAGGTGACTCCCAATTCAAACGCATCACCCTCGCGCGCAGCGAGCCACGAGCACCGCGCTCCATCCTTCAGCGAGAATCTCCCTTTTAGGCCACTTTCATTCCGTTGACCTCTTCCCCTCCCCTTCCTATCTGTCTGTGCTCTCCTCCCTCTATCTCTCATGCTGTTCACCTGTACGAATTGTTGCACGATACAGGCGAAGATCAGAACGAGAGCAATGTCTGTCACGCGCATCATGTCCTCATCGGAATTAATTTCAAAACACTTAATCGAAAACCGGACGCGGCATTTGTGGTAACAGATGATTTTATAGATAATAGATCAACTGATACGCTATAACAATGCTCGAGAGCAGTGAAATGTGTGGTTTGCACCTTAAGTTTCTTTGTTTGGCATTTATAGAGCATCTCGCGCACGCACCTCCCTCTTCACTCCACATTGCACGTGTCTTGTTCTGGACAACAGCAGCGCAAGTTATTGACTTGATAAGGCATATCTTAGTTTATTTAAAGATCATAACTGAACAGGTATAGTGCAGTTAATATATGAAAGTTCTGGAAACTGTTACAACTGTAAATAACTGCCGGTAACAATATGAAGTCCGCCTCAGATTTACTTTGGCGAATCGGTTCTTTTGAACAGTCAGACTCAGAAAGAGCAGGCAATGAGGACAATGAGGACAACAATGGACGCTTTCGTCCAATTATGCTAATGCTCATTTCTCAGTGTAAAGACGTAAAATCATGCAATAATGACCAAACAGACATGACTGTACATTAACAGCTAGCAATGTAGCTGTATTTTTAAAAATATAATGAATTACCTACCGTGCAAACGGTCCTCTCATGGCAACAGGTTGTAGGCTATAATTAGGCCTAAGGTTTTAGTCAACATAATGAAATCATAATATAGGCTATCATAACGACAATAAACAGTGTTAATAAAATACACAGCCTAGCATATAATTGTAGAAAGCATTTTGGTGGAAACTGTGGTTACTATTAAAATTAGGCCTACATAACGTACTCGGTTACTGACGTAACCTCGGTTCCCTGAGATACGGAACGAGTACTGCGTATGGGGAAAAGTCTCCCTTTTTCCCCGTTACTGAAGCCTTTTTCAATAACGCAGTGCAACTGCACCGTCATTGGTTCACTCATAGACAAGTCGTTGAACCAATGACGGCGCGGCACGGCCGCGCAGCCTATAGGCGAAGAGCGCGCGAATCTTCCCGCCGAAATGGGCGGGGCAGGTGACTATATAAGCCGGCGATTCGCCATAGGACATCAGGTCATACGACTGAAGCGACGACACTGAAGCCGCAGCCCTGTGGCACGGCAAGAACGCAGTACTCGTTCCGTATCTCAGGGAACCGAGGTTACG
>RJVU01036043.1:4112005-4159690 GCA_003731715.1 Anabarilius grahami
CTGATGTCCTATGGCGAATCGCCGGCTTATATAGTCACCTGCCCCGCCCATTTCGGCGGGAAGATTCGCGCGCTCTTCGCCTATAGGCTGCGCGGCCGTGCCGCGCCGTCATTGGTTCAACGACTTGTCTATGAGTGAACCAATGACGGTGCAGTTGCACTGCGTTATTGAAAAAGGCTTCAGTAACGGGGAAAAAGGGAGACTTTTCCCCATACGCAGTACGAAGTGGAGTATCGAAAGGGAAACATCTTTCTCAGGGATGAAGCCTTTCAAACACAAGAGCGCCTTCTGCTGGCACGCTCATGAAAATCACTCCCACACGAAAAGAAAAGGTTAAAAAAGAGCCAAAATTTATTCAAAACATACACAAAAACATTTATACACTTGAGTATTACCTACATCACTATAAAAATGCAGTAGACAGAGACATATCAATATACATTATGAGTTTTCACTGATATATTACAGTCTGAAGTGAAATGCTGACCCATAATTGGTCAGCACTCATAAATATAACATTGCAAGGATTAATACACAGTACACATGATAAGAGGAAGTTCCTCATCATGTAGATTATGGATTGGAAAACAACACAGTTGGCAGCATTATGCTCAACAGCTAAATTCATTGCTAACTAGCTGTGCAATCTCGTCTATTCTGATACATTGTACATTAGAGTATTTACATTTGAAATACATAGGAATATATTGTAGAGAAAGGTTTTCCCTCTCATGTTTCCAAATCTCTGTCTTAACACACACCTCCATTTGTCTCTGTCAGTCTGAAACCTTCATGGTTTGTTGTCTGTGGAAATGTGAGTGACTGCAGAGAGGACACACACTTTTTAGATACAGTTTTCAGATTTACACTCTATATACATACATGCATTTATATTGTTTTTGGTAATTGAAAAAGTACTATACCTTGTCCTTAGTTTCTGAACCACCCTATGACCCAGGAACACACACCATTAAAGGAGCGCCAGCAGTAGTCCTGAGCAAGTTTCTTGGCCTCACTCATGGGTACCTGTGTGGTTGTTTGTGGCACAGTTGGTGTAGGTGTAATAATTTCCCTCTGAATGGTGGATTTGAGAGCATTGGGTTGATTCGGTTTGTCCTGAGCAGCTTCGCCTGATTGTGTTTTTAATTGTGGTCTAGAAGGCTTTGGCCTCTGCTCTCGTCGTCTTGGTTGTGGTCTCATCGACTCGGTTCTGACAGGGGCTGGTCTGTAGGGCCTGTCCATTGGCACAGCGTCTGCTGAGGATGCAGATTTGAAGACCATCTGAGCCTCGTTGGATGCTCTCTTGCACATGAGCGGCTTAAAGACGCGTTGGCCCTGGCAAGCATTCGGTAGCTTACGGAGGTCCCACATGATCTGCCTATAATAATGTACTGGATTGCTGTTGTAAGAGCGGCAGACATGAGGCTTGCCCTGGTACTCGCACCAGTACGAACGTTCCAGGCCCTGGCAAGTGATGCGGAGCTTAGTCAGATCCCCTTGTCCTGTCACGCTCATGTAGCATTCATCTTTGGTACCTTTGGTAAGAAACTCAATCACATCTTCCCAAACGTTCCTCCTGCCCCCTGGTTCATCATCGTCGTGACCCTGGGTTTGAGCGAGAGCTGCCTGGAGGCAGCATGTTAGCAGGAGTGTGCTTGTGATTGTCCACATGTTGTGAGTCGCTGACATTGGTGGAGAGACTTCTGACTCCACTATTTAAATGCTTTGGTCACAAAGAGGGTATTTTGAGGGTAAAAAAAAAAAAAGCTGCCCCACAAGTTGGCTTCTCGCCTGGGGGGGTGTATTGTTTGCATGGCTGTCTGGCGAAAGTCAATGAGAAGCAGGAACACATATGTAACCAATTGAGAAAAAGTGACATTGAGAGCAGCCCTACTCAGTTCTGGAACTTTCTCCCACATTTGTTGCATAATTCACAGTACACCACAGCTATATACGTTTTCCAGTCACGTTTTTTTGTTATTGATGTTGGGAAACAATCTGTCCATGCTCTCCATCAAGAATAATGAATCTTGGGTTATGTGAGTACTACACCCGTTTAGTGGACTTTCTTGCATGACCGTATGCCAGTCAAGTTGGTTCAAATGTGATAAACTGTGATCTGCTTCTGTCACTAAATTATTGAAGCCATTTACACTTCACAATAAAAAATAAAAAAGGTAACTGTGAGAAAAGGTTAACAATAAGAAAAGGTCACATTGTGAGATATGAAGTTACAATTCATGACAAAGATATAATTATCTTTTAATTTTAATTTACTCTGAGGTGGAAATGTACTGGGCTTCCATGATAAAATATATCATATTAACCTTAATGCAAGGAGATTTTGACTTATCTTAAAGCTGCAGTCTGTACGTTTTGCCTCTTTGTTGCCATCTCTGTTTGAAACCTGCAACTGCAGTTATTTGCAGAATTATCATCTTTACGTGGGTTGTGCATCGACACGGCTCCTCAGGATCAATCTAATGTTTGCTGTCAGTCACCACATTGGTGTGGACACTGTACTTTGGAATCACAGATTCTACAGCTTGGAAGTATGACCAAAATAAAAAATTTTCACCGGAAAATGTCATCTGAATAAGTTAGTATCATGTCTGCCACTTTTGTTCTGACTGAGAAAAAAAGCATTATGCCTACAATAAATCGCGCTGCCAATGGTGATTAAATCTAACAATCGCTTAGCTTGGATCATGTCAAACCGTGCAAATTATTATTACTGTTATACTTTGTTCTCAAATTGTTAATGTTAACAACATCAGCATTGGTTGACTATGTGTATTTAGTGGGTCTCGTATCCTTTTTTGGTTAGCGTGTATCAAACTGCCAAAGGCACGTGAACCATTGAAATTTCGAAACACTTATGACGAAACGAAGCCTCGTTTACTGAAATCACGTGACTCTGGCAGTTTGATACATGCTCCGAACCACTGATTCGAAACATAAGATTTGTAAAGCTTCGAAGCTTCATTAAGCAGTGTTTTGAAATCGCCCATCACTAGATGTTGAATAAAGTCGTTATTTGTTTTTTTTGGTGCACAAAAAGTATTCTCATCGCTTTATAACATTAAGGTTGAACCACTGTAGTCACATGAACTGTTTAAATATGTCTTTAGTAGCTTTCTGGGCGTTTGAAAGTGTAAATTAACTTGCTGTCAATAGAGGCCTCACTGAGCCATCAGATTTTATCAAAAATATCTTAATTTGTGTTCTGAAGATGAACGAAGGTCTTACGGGTGTGGAACGACATGAGGGTAAGTAATAAATGACAGAATTTTAATTTTTGGGTTAACTAACCCTTTAAGAGATTTTGACTGTTCTGCATGAAGGATCAGAATCATGGCAGGCACATGATTAGATTATATGAACATTTATATTATATGATCACTTAAAGAAATGAGGCATGGAGGAAAATTAGAGCAAATGTGTCTGAACACATGAATTACAGCAAACACAAACTAATCACATCTTTATTTTTCAAGCAATCAATGGTATCTTGGAGAAGGAGGTCCCTGTAACTGATGCAGAAATTGAAATGTAAACTTCCAGAACAAATCAGCTCAACTGCGTAGAATCAAAGGCTCTGTGAGTATGTGAGGGCCAATTACAGCTCTTTTTCTGGCTTTCTTTGAAGTGTTTTACTGGCTTCCACAAGTAGAGTTTCTTAGCTTAACACATAGGGACAGCTGACTGAAATAGATGACAAGTGGTATATTTCAAATATAAACTAACCTTCTTGGATGGAGCAAAATCCGGTAGAAATCATCCAGGGCTCAGGGTCGAAAATGACACCAAAAGTGACAAAAAATGCCATGGTATAAGCAAAAATCTCCCATCTGTTATCTAACATTTGAAATAGTTCACAATATTCCATTCTATATAGTGTTGGTTTTAGACACACTATACACACATTTCAATGAAGTGATGCAGTATTTGACTAAATGTTATAGAAAAAAAAACTTCTTAAAGAGGACTTTGTATAGAGCAACACATAAAATGCATTAGGCCTACCATTCTGATACATCGACTTGTAGACGAGCCTGTACAATTCACTCTTCCACTTCTTCTGAATCAGTTTCTGGTTCAAACATATATTGCTGAATTAAACCTGTATTTCCATTTGTCATTGTGCAGTGTTTACTACAGTAAAGTTGACTGAGTGGATCAGGTATTCTGAGCTTGTGCGATTAAGAGGAGGCGGGGCTAATGTGCATATTCATATATATTTGCATATGGATCTGCATTTACTAAATGAAGCAAGGGTGTAGTTACATTCAAGCTATTTTAAAGGCATGAAGCATTTTTTTTTCACCAGAATTTTTTTTTTTAAATGTCATTTTGGTGATCAAAGATGAGTTTTAAGGGATAAAATTATTGACTACAGGGGGGCTTTAATAGTAAAAATGTCCCTGAAAGCCAATTCCAGTGGGCAAATATTGTCCCGTTATAAAAGAAAAAGTCTAACACTGGTTTTGTGTTTTCCTGACATAGTAGGCTTTGTAAGCTATACTCTGATAAACATTTTGTTTACAAATTAAAATATTTCCCTTGTTTTTATTTTAAATACCCTCCCTTTATTCTTGTAACTGATCTTATTTTAATTCAATCTGAATGCTATGTACAGTGGTCGAATTGGGAATTTACAACACCAGAGACCAGTTATTTTCATCTGAAATTTTATTCACAATATTGTACAGTTTTAGCCAGCCTAACCACATGGACTTGAAAACCAACGGCACTGACAACCAGGCCCACCACAACTAAACATCTTCGAGCAAGCTTGAACACCAAGTATGCGCATGCTACGTGTGGTATGGCAAAACAAGTGAGACTGTGAGGTGAAGGGACCTTTCTGGGTATAAATCAAGTACAACATTTTACCTGAGGCCCTGATAACACTGTCATATACACAATGTGTGAAGGATCTGAGCAAAAATATGTAGCACCTGACATAACGTCTCTAACATTGAACAGCTGAAATATTTGGTGGCATAATTGTCAATGACTATGACAGCGTTAAATAGGCTCCGTAAATGTCGACGTAAAGGGGCTCTGTGGTCTTCCCTTGTTCTCGTACAAGCAAATGTACATTCTCTAGCTTTAAAGCCAACAACAAGTTCATATAATCAACAGATGAATATCCACAAATATTGTTATATCAAGTAAACAAAAAGCCCTAAGACCTGAGACCTACAATGAAAGAAGATTTGGTGTCAAAAAGCAATAATCAGTAGTTTACAGTAATCCAACAATGTGTTGGAACAACAGTTAGAACAACGGTTAGTACAGTCAACAAAATTAGGGACCGGAATATCATTAATAACTGAGAAATTAAAAAGCTACCAAGATCTTGTAGTGTTGTTAATAAAACCAAATGCATCATATCTTAAACTTTCTAAGGACAAAAGTGAGCATAAACACACACAGACATCTTAAACTGTTAATTAACGAGAGATCAGTATCAAATGTGGTTTAGCATTCTCAGTCACGATAAACTAGGTAAAACTAATCGGACCTGCTCTTGCGACTTGTGGCATGGCTTACATGTACCACGGGCTAATAATCTGAAAAGGCAACAATGCATTCACTGTTGAAATGGCTTGACAACATCTATCTGTACCATATTAACACTAGTTAGCACTTAGCATTCTTTCAAACACCTAAACATCTTTGTTTGTGTAATATTTGTGGCTCATGGGTGGCTGGCTTGCTCTGTTTCAACAAAAATCCCTTCAGCCTCTCAGTGGACTCGACTTCAATATGTTGAATTCTCCACAATGTTAAAAAGCACTATAAAAAGCACTATAAAAAGAAACACAAGAAAAACAAAAAACAGTTGACGCATTGTTATGCCCGTCACATGTGATTTCTCAATGACTGTAAACAAAAGACACAATGTAGTAGTTAAAACAGCCATATACTTTGAAGTCTCTCTGACTGACAGGATGTGACATCAGAGAATAGCTCATTCAGAGGACAGTCCATAAGGGTGCAAAATAGTCAAAACAACAACAATAATAAGGACATTTCGATTAAAAAGTCATCTTGGTTGATGTCATGGGAACATGGACAACAGGTCCCAGCTTCAAGTATATGAGTTTCCTTTTCTTAATGTCGTCTGTCTGAGCTGAGCCTGTTGTTCACAGAGAGAGTCTGTGGTAAAGAAGAAATTCACAGGGAGAGAAAATTATTAGTCTTGTACAATGCATACAGTATTTTTGTTAGAAGCACTTTTTATTCTGTTTAGTGTATAAGTTCTCAACCAGGGGAGCGGGACCCACTGGGACAATGGCGTAGAACGGGAATGTGATCTCTACTAACAGGGAACAAGATTTCTACTGAGACGGGCCATGGACTTGTGGTTCGCCACTGACTAGGCGGGCCTCAAGATGATTTAAAATTAGACAAAACAAGCATTCAAATAAGCTAAAACAACTAAAAATCTTATTTTAATTCACACCCTCAACAACTGTTTTCATTATTTCATTATTTCTGAATGTTCAAAACATCCAGTTTAAAAAAAAATAAAAAATGTCTTGGTTATGTGAACGTTAAAGGTGCAGTGTGTAATTGGTTGAGAATTGCAACCAACGGCTCATGCTGCATTCACGCCACCGTGTAATCACCGTAATCTTGAGATGACAACATGTGACATTATATTCGGAGCTGTTCACGTCCTTGGACTGGGAATTATGCGTTTCTATGGCACCACTGTCAATAAATCTACAGCGGTCAGGTGGTACAGCGACCATGTGGTATACGTGCTTTCAGAAAACTCCCAGCTTACAAACTCTAATTACGAGATCTACGAGGACATGAACGCTTTTTACGAGCCAGAATCTCGTAGTTACTGTAATTACAATATGGCTTGAACGCACCTTCAGTCCACCGCTCACCCCTCCCTTTTGAAGCACATAGAGAAGCTACGGTGGCTGACACAAGACAAAGATGTCATAGTCTGAGACAGCAGAGAGTAGCCAGTCAAGCAATACGTTTTCTTCTTACTTCTAACAAAGAACGGTCTCTGCTTCTAATAAACCAGACGACGACTACTACTACTACTACTACTACTACTACTTCTTCTTCTTCGTGCGTCTTCAACTTAGTGCGTATTCAACGTATGATGCAAACTGCCTCTAAAAACACCAACGAAGAAGAAGAACAACAACATAGTGACGAAACGTGCTCTGTAGAGCAGTTTGTCCGTTTAGGGCTACTGTAGAAACATGCTGGCACAAAATGGCGACTTGACATGTGAGGGGACCCGTGGTTTATGTAGATAGAAATGGCTCATTCTCAGATCCTCCTAAATCAGGGGTGAGGAACGTTGATCCTGGAGCGCCACTGTCCTGCAGAGTTTAGCTCCAACCCTGAAAAAAACACTCACCTGCCTGTAACTTTAGTAATCCTGAAGACCTTGATTAGCTTCAGGTGTGTTTAATTAGGGTTGGAGATAAACTCTGCAGGACAATGGCCCTCCAGGATCAACGTTCCCCACCCCTGTCCTAAATATTACACACTGGACCTTTAAGGAAACATTTATTTTTTATCATTCTTCAAACATTATAATAACATTACTTTTGAATGTTCTCTAAACATTCTAAAACAAGTAGTAACATTTCAGAAATAAACGCTCCATAAATTATGTATAAAGAACGTTTTGAGAACATTATTAAAGACCAGATAACAAATGTTCCATTAATGTTACTGGAAAAAATGTTTGTTCATAACTTTGAGAGAACCTTGACAGAACGTTAGCTAAAGTTCTGAGAATGTTCCCTGTTAGCTGGGCTACTGGATATATGAGGTGTGATTTTCAGACCCGGAAAAGTCATGTAAATTAATAAAATGGTATAATTTCTTTTGCATTTTTATAGAATATACATTGTTCTATTTTTAAAAAATATTTCATCAGTAAAAATATTTTTTAAATCCTTATCCTTAATCCTTAACCAGTAAATCACAAACAACTGGAAAAATCATGGGGCCTTTGAATACTGTTGTGGACAATAGGGGGCCTTGGAGTCAAAAAGGTTGAGAAGCACTGGTTTCATGTAAAACAAGGCCAATATAAAACAACTTACATTCCACAAAGGTTCAATTCCAGTTTCCAATATCACTGTGAGAGTAAAGAAACAAATATTGCAGAATTACACCAGCTGTGTAGTTTCAGATGAATGATAAATGGCAAAGAGTGATACGAATGAACTGGTTGAGATGAAACGTGAGAGGGGAGATGAGATTTTAGACCAAAGTAAAGAAACAAAACACACAGTGAGTGCTGGCATCTATCTATTTGCAGAGCTGTCAGGGATGTTTGAAGTTAAACATTGGCGGATCACAATGATACGGGCCAGTGGTTAGTGATGGACCCTAAAAAACACAATTCACGCAAAGCTTGGCAGAACTGTCAGCAGTTATCCAGGCGGAATGCTTCTGAAGATGGAAAGAGAATGCAAAAATGAAGCATGCTCTTGGTGTAATGACAGAAAATGACAATCACTAGATGATACATAATCAAGAGTGAAAGGTTAGGAAACAAATCACACAAATACTAAAATGTCAATGTAATTAGTTGACCAGGAAGAAGATACACATGCTTGTTAGAAAGGAAGATCAAGTCCATTTGCTCTCATCTGCAGCTCCCAGTACCTTTCTGTTGTTAAAAAACAAAGCGTCCTCCTCAGAGTCACCAGTCAGCATGGCGCGGAGGCGCAGAGGCCCGTGGGAATCGAGTCATAGTGTCATAGGTTGGGATGCTTGAGGCATAAAAGGAAAAACTGTCAGGGTCATAGTGTATTAACATCCACACGCACCCCTTAGGTGCCCACCATCATTTCTCCATCCATCTTTAACCCATCATTCTTATAGGAGAGCAGGACGGGGCTTTCAAAATGACACATACAGCACTACTAATAATAATTAAAGGTGCTTTAAGTGATTTTTGTTTGGAAATGTTAGTACAGATTTCTCAGAAATCACATGTATCTGTAATAGTGCTTGGCTAAAAAAAGTAAAGTCAATCAGAAACTCTGCCCATAATCAATCTGTCTATGGGTCACTGTCATGACGGGTCATTTTTCTTAATAATAATACAAAACAAAGATATGACATCCAAAGTATGTAAGGTAGTACAACTAGATCTCTATTATCGAATCCAAAAGGTTTTAATTATATTTTGCTACATATAAATGTATTTTAAAGATTTTGAAGTGTCAAAAGGTCATTCGGTTTATTCGTCCAAAGGCCAATACACCACTTCATTTGTGTATATAATGTATATATTTTTTATTCTGGCATGATTTTATAACATTATATATCAACATAGTGCAAAATGGTATAAAATTATGTGTAGAAGTCATTGTTTTGTTATGAGAAAGACTGTCCGGAAAAATGAATTTCATTGATGTCATTTGGAGTAACCAATATAAAGAGACCATTTTGGATCAAGTCATACGGTCAGTATCATGTGACAGGATGTGCCATTATTCAGACACCTGCAAAGGAGCACATAGTCATGAAGCAAATTAACTACTGTTTTCACTTGCTCATACGCATGCCCTGAAATATCAGGTCATGCGGTACAACCGCTATAAAACATGGAAAATGTTGTAATATTTAAAAAACTTGTACTAAATATAAAATGTTTGATTGTCCCTTTGCTAGCTATATATCAGCCTGTTAGCACTGTTTGAAAATATCGTCATTTGGTATAACCAAAAGTGTAATTCAGTAAAATTTTGGTTAACATTTTTTTCACTTTTTTGGTGACAAATTTTGTCCATCTTGTAAAACACGACAAAAGCAATGTTAATTGATTATAAAAAGCACATAATCTCATTGTTGACACTTAATTAAACTTCAAAATTAATTATATCTCCATTATGTTTTTTTTTACACTTTTAAAAACCTTATTCATCAATGGCACATATACAGATTCTCTAACATTGGGTTTGCTGATGTCTTATTAGAGGGCGGAGCCTTGAAGAGAGAGTGTTTAAGCTGGAAGAATTGCTGTTATCGCTTATAGCACCTTCAATAGTATTACTATTTTAATTTTCAATTCTGATCAAGCAATTCCACACCTGAGAATGTGAAAATAAATGAACTAAATTAATCAATGAACAAACAAAAACTGAGGCCAAACAGTTAGACCTCTAGACATTATTTGCATCAGTGCTAAGACATATTCAGTCTAAAGTTGTGACACATAATACACTATTAAAATGTTTGGGGTCAATGCAATTTTTATTTGAAAGAATTTAATACTTTTATTCAGCAAGGACACATTAAATTGATCAAAAGTGACATTAAAGACATTTATGATGTTACAAAATATTTCCATTTCAAATAAATGCTGTTCTTTTAAACTTTATATTTAAAAAAATTTTTTAAATATTAAGCAGCACAACTTTATGATTTCTGAAGGGTCATATGACACTGAAGACTGGAGTAATGCATTCACAGGAATAAATTACATTTTAAAATATATTAAAAAAGTAATTAGTTATTTTAAATTGTAATAATATTTCACAATATTACTGTTTTTACAGCTTTTTTTAATCAAACACAAGAGCACAAGAGACTTCTTTTAAAAACACTTAAAATATCTTACTGACCCCAAACGTTTGAATGGTAGTGTATGTATGTGTTCAAGCTCTGTCATTCTAGCCCACCGTCCTGACCTCTGTTACATGTTTTGTTGCTGAAACACATGCCATTAGTGATGAGTTAGAGAAAAAGACCATTCACAGCCATAGCAGCCGAGTGAGAGAGTCACATGCAAGATGACTGTGTGAAGAAATGCACAAACAAATTCAGCCAATCAATACATTCTGCAATATCTCATGCATGTGTTAATATAAATTCAAATTTAATGCAAAACACAAACTCTACAATACTGCTACTGAGTAAGCCAGCATGCAAACACTAGTGTAACAATGAGAAAAATTAAAACTCCAACTCCTAGGTGCATGTTTGTGCAAAGGGCGACTTGCATGCATCAGACCTCTGACACGTCACTATCACCTCAATCGATCTGTTCCCCCAATGCATGCAATTTATTAGCGTAACACACGCAGGGTGTACAGGAATATGGTTCTGATTACCTTGCCATTACAGGGTTTTGGATACCTTCTAAATGTTCATTATAATAACCATTATTACCAATTTCCATACTGAAATAAAACATTACATAGATAAAAATCAAACAAAACATGATGTGACATGAAAGAAATGGCATGCGACTGACTATAAACAAGCTTCATTTTAAAACGTTCTTGAAAAATGTACACGCAAGGTTGTGCAGTAGAGTATGAATCGGTATAAATTGCAATGGTATCTTGTAAAATGTACAGCAATAGTTTTGAAGTGTGCTCTTAAGGTTTCTGTTTTAAAAGCCCTTCATGTTAAACAAGGGAGCTTCAAAGATAACACACCAACACAAACAGCGCCCTTCACCGGAGAAGCATTCCAAGGCTTAGAGCTTAAACCAGCACCATTAAGCAGAAAGTTTTATGTACAAAACAGGAAAGGGATGTCATTTTAGCGTTAAAGTGGACAGCAAAATATAAGGGGGAAACAGCTTACGTTTTCATGGGAATTGTTTCAATGCTAAAAAGATACAAGACAAGCAAAAATGTTACAGAGATGCACTGTAGTGGGGTACAGAGACATCACAGGGATGTCAAAATGGACGTTTCTGGTCAAGACACTTGGTGACTTGTCAATCGCAATTATTTTCGACTGTAAACGTATGAATGCTCGAAAAATGTTAAAACAAACACTGTTTGTACAATATATACAGGTAGTTCTCATAAAGTGCAAAGTGCTGGACAGAAAGACGAAGAATGAAGAAAGATGGAAATAGCAAGAATGGTTATCATAACGTGAAATGCCAAGTCCCTGAGACAGAGGAACTAGAAAGAACAGAGAAAAGAAACAGAAAAAGAGCACAGAGAGAGAGAGAGAGAGAGAGAGACAGAGAAAAATTTACTAACTACTCTGTGGCAAAAGAGGAGAAAAGAATGAGGCATTTGCACTTTCATATATTAATGCATATAATTCATTATACAACAGTTAGTGGTGCTCCTCTCATCTGACTGAACAATTGCACTTTGGGCTTTCGTTAGAAGAGAAAACCAATATACAAACTATAATAACTTTGTTTATAGAACTGTAATCAGTGGGGTACTAAATAGCAAATCACAAACTTGGTACATTTGGGATACTTACTCGTCATAGACATCCTCTGTGTCCATTCTGCGGTAGAACTTGGCAAGCTTGACGGACAGGATAATGCTAGGGAGCAGAAACAGCGTGGAGCAGCCCAGTCCAAACCAGAATGTGTTCTGCAACAAATAAACACAAGATTACTTAAAGCCACCCAAAAACTGCACTCCCCTTAACCATAACTGATATGTTTGATCAACATACTCTCCATGTGCTTATTTGTTCTGAAAAGTAGATTTATCAGAACACAGAAAGTGGATTTCCAGCATGGGAAGTTTTCTATATAAAGGGACATTCATATTCCATCAGAGCAGGCGATCTGTCCAGCCATGCAACAAAATGTCGAAAAAAGTTTAAATACAAATAAGTAGTCAAATGGATGCATTGTCTACCAATATGAGTAAAAAAAAACAAAAAAAAAACACCCTACTGGCCACTAGCCATCATGTCTGAGGTTAAACACTTTATGTTCTTCCTGCTGCAGTCAGAGAATTATACTGGGGTCAGTCTCTGGGTGTCTGGGAATTGTAGCTGGCTGCTAATTACTATAGGTAGTTAGTGGCCTGAATACTTCCTGCCCAAACTTGTGTGTGTCTGTGAACCTACTTTAACCATATTTTGGGGACAAATATGTACCCAAAAGTGAGCAAAATCTGGCAAAACATCTTTTAGGTTAAGCTGATCCTAATCATAGAATGTAACATGTGCAGTGGTGTAAAGAACCCATCGGGCCCCATTTGTCCATGGAGTCTTGTGATGGGGTCAAACACCTTGACCCCTTCCAAATCCCACACACACATCCACACACTCGCCATTAATTTCAGATAATTTCAGAAAACCTGCCATCTCCTTCCTTCCTCATGGTTACCCACGGGCTTTGACCACACACATGGAAAAGCCCAACCCACCCTGAATGTGTGTTCAACACACTTGACTGCCAGCGGCAACACTATCAACTCTTCATCTTTTACACCAAAACCTACATTAACCACAAACTTTTTTTAAGTCCTACATTTCTGTAGGTTGCCTTCGAAATACATTACTGTTCAAAAGTAAGATTTTTTAAATGCTTTTGAAAGAAGTCTTTTATGCTCACCAATGCTGCATTTATTTAATCAAAATACAGAAAACAAAAATGTAATTTTGTGAAATATTATTACAATTTAAAATAACTGTTTTCTATTTTAATACATTTTAAAATGTAATATATTCCTGTGACGGCAAAGCTGAATTTTCAGCATCATTACTCCAGTCTTCAGTGTCACATGATCCTTCAGAAATCATTCTAATATGCTGATTTGGTGATCAAGAAACATTTCTTATTATTATCAATGTTGAAAATAGTAATCTATCATCTATCAAATTGATTAAGTAAGGTTACTAGCTGTAGCTGCACTTTATAATTTGTTTAATTAAAAATCTCACCATTGAATCCAGCAGGAAACTGCAGCCCAGGATCTCGGCCGTGTCCACAATGTTGCTGAACGGTTTACAGGTAGCGACCTCCAAGGCCAGCTACAATAAGGCAGCAAAACAAAGGGGTTTTAACCCTACAATAATGCAGAATAACTAACCCATTGTCACCACTCTAACATTAATACTACTTCAGGTACATAAAACAGTTAAAATACTCACAGACGTTCTGATCCAGTCCATGTACTGCTTGAAATAGCCAATGATAGTCTGCTTGTATTTCTCGGTTTCCTGTTTGAGGATATATTAACCATCAGTATAATACAACCATACAAACACCAATCATTCATACATGTTTTTCTCCCGCTCACATTACCCGATTGATCACAAATGTTGCATTGTGAGAAATTAGGAACTGGGCGGCATCAACGGCTTCTAGTACATCTCTAACTCGGAGCTAAAAACCAACACATTTACAGATAATCAGAAAGCATGTTCTGAAATGCATCTGTGATGATGTTTTTTAACTGGTGGAAGTTTTAAAATGAGCAACTTACAGGCAGGTCTGAGGACGTCCTCTCCAGAAGTCTGATGCTCTGATTAAGTGTGCTCTTTAATAAGGAAGAGAATGGACATACAGAAAACATCAATCATGTCCAAATTATGTAATCTAAAATGGTGAAAAAGTACTGTAAATGACCATTATGGAAACAAACTGACAGTTCAAGGGAATCAGCAGGGTGATAAAAGGGCCATGCAACCTGACAGTTGCTTTACATGCATTTCATGCACATTATATCACAATAAATAAGAAATGTGACACAAAACAGTAGGACTATTTGATATATTTGCGATGCAGGGGAAAGGTCATCAATTGATGAGCTTTATATTTCACATAAGATCACATCTAACCGGTAAAAAATCTAGTATGGACAAGAAAATAAAAGTCAGAGTCCTGCATTTCAGCATTGGTGCATTAAATGATTTAAAATGGTGCTTTATTGTATACCAACATTGTTTTTTAAAGGTGAAGAGTGAATTTTTTTGGTGTTAAAATCTTTCTCTTAACCCATTCATTTGTGGGTTGATTTCTCTGAAATGTGTAAAAACTGTGACACTGAAGCAACAATGATTTAACCAGTGGTCTGCAGACAACAGTAAGGGTTGTTTGAGCATTTTCTGCAATTCTGTTTGATGCCACTAGAGGGACAGAAATTCCACACTTCACCCCTAGTTTATGAGATTCAGTAAATATTCAAAAAAAATGTGCAATATTGTTACATACCACATTTGCAAATAAAAAAAATCAATAGGACAAAGACAGGATGAAGTTACTCTAAAAACATGCTTGTTTTTTCATGATGCCATCACAGAAAAAACAAAGTAGATACAAAAAGGAGCAAACAACTTGTAGGTTATGCAGCCATTACTGGTAGATACAGGCTTACCCTTGCTTTCACATATTTCTTGGAAGCCATAAATCAAGTTGAATGTGTTAAGGAAAATTGAAAGAGATCGTTGAAAATCAGAGAGGTACGAACAGCAATATGAACATTATTCAGATATTTTTCATTTGCAATCAATCCCACTTACAGAATGGAACGGATTCAACAGAACCATTCATGAATAAGGAGGTAATGAATCAAACGAGCATCTCTGAGACAGGAATAGATTACCATGGACTGCTCCAGCGGGATGACTTGCTGGATGTGGATCTGCCTTATAGTATTAGCGTGTCCCTTTAATGAAGTCTGCAAGGTCCCTTTAGACTGCAAAAGAAAGAAACAATTATTAGCCCTAGAAACATTCATATACGTACTACTAACCATGAGAAGGAATGTCATGTAATACCCAAAAAATATGGAATAATTTTTTTAAATATTATTTTAATTGAACCAAAAATAAATCTTACCAACTGATCAGCTTGAGCATCGAGTTGATTGGCGAAATCAGCTAGATTAATGCGAGTCACTCCTTTATTAACCTGGAAGATAAACAGAAACACATGAGAAGCCACAGGACACAGTTTCTCACTAATCTTGGACTGTACATGCGCCAAAGAATGTGGAGCAAACATTTCAATCAAAATGTGTATGTGCGTTTATGTATGTTATGTACCTCCTCCAAATAGGCAGCAAAGTCAATCTCATTAATGCCAGTTTCAGTAAAGCTGACGAGATTCTGTTTGCCTTCAGACTCCAGAAGAATGATGCCACGCAGGTCCACCTTCATCCCTTCAAACTTTTTCGACACATCCTTGGAGTACTGCAGAAAGAAAAGAGGCTCTGTTTATGAATCTGTATGGATTTTCATTAGGAAATATTCTAGAACTAACAGTCTAACCAGTGGGACCACAAAGTCGGAGACCACTAGTAAATAATACTGGTAACACTTTGCAATAAGGTTCTATTTGTTAACATTAGTTATTAACTGCAGTAGTTAACTGTATGAACTAACAATGAAAAATTATTCTATAGCATTTATTTATCTAAGTTGATGTTAATTTCAGCATTTACTAATACATTAAAATTAAAAGCTGTATCAGTTAATATTATGTAATGGACCTGAGCCAACATGAACTAACAATGAACAATTGCATTTTTATTAACTAACATTAACAAAGATTAATAAATACTGTAACAAATGAATTGATCATTGTTAGTTAAAGTTTGTTAATGCATTAAACTTATTGTAAAGTTACAATAATAATAATAATAATAATAATACTACTACAATAAAACTTTTTTTTATAAAAAATTTTTTTGTTATGTATTTACGTTATTATTATTATTATAATACACTATTGATTTGATTCAATAGAAGCAAAAACATCTGTCCCTCTGTATAATGCAGTTCACAAGATTTTCTTTATTTTATAAAAGCCTAAAATGTTCCATACAATGTGGTCTCAGATTTTTGGATTCTATGTGACAATGGATCAAGAATGTTGGGTTGAAGGATTTTAACTAAAAAAAAATGCTGAAATGAAGGAATTTATAGATGCTGTATATAAATGTTTCAAATGGCTATGCATGAAATGTTTTGAGATATTCTGCCAGTTGAGAGAAAAACAACTAACACTGGATTGGAAAAAACGTCCTGTTCTTTTTTGACTAACCACACCACATCAGAGTTCTAGTAAAATTGCATTTCACAAGAATTATACCTCAAGTTGGTGTAAAATCAGCAGAAAAAGAAAAACAAGTATCATCTGCTTCAGAGAAAAATAAGACTGACTCAAAAATGACTCTTAAAGCAATGATGCGCAGTTAGGAAAATCTAATATCTGCTTTCTTTAAAAAGAATAATGAGCAAGCAAGAAAAAAATAATGTTTACAGAAGTGGCTACAGCTTATCCTTCTAAAACATTATCTATGCAAGAACTCACAGTCAACTTAAAGGGTTAGTTCACCCAAAAAATGAAAATTCTGTCATTAATTACTCATCCTCATGTCGTTCCACACCTGTAAGACCTTCGTTCATCTTCAGAACACAAATTAAGATATTTTTGATGAAATCCGAGAGGTATATGACTCGTCCATAGACAGCAATATAATCACCACTTTCAAGGTCCAGAAAGGTACTAAAGACATCGTTAAAACAGTCAACGTGACTGCAGTGGTTCAACCTTAATGTTATGAAGCGATGAGAATACTTTTTGTGTGCAAAAACAAAACAAAAATAATGACTTTATTCAACAATCTCTTCTCTTCCCTGTCATCATCCTTACGCAGTTGACGCAGTAAGCACAGCGAAGGCTTCCGTGTTCTATGTCTGAATGCCGGCTCAGTATTGGCAGACGCTGTTCTCGTGAGCAGCACGACATATGCGTGTGATGCCGATGCAGGAGCAGGCCAATAATGAGTCGGGGTTCTGACATAGAACTTGGAAGCCCTGAACGTAAACAACGTATGAGAATGACACAGAAGAGAAGATGTTGTTGAATAAAGTCATTATTTTTGTTTTGTTTTTCCACACAAAAAGTATTCTTGTCGCTTCATAAAATTGAGGTTGAACCACTGTAGTCACGTCAACCGTTTTTACAATGTCTTTAGTTCCTTTCTGGACCTTGAAAATGGCGATTATATTGCTGTCTATGGATATACCTGATGGATTTTATCAAAAATATCTTAATTTGTGGCCCGAAGATGAACGAAGGTCTTATGGGTTTGGAACGACATGAGGGTGAGTAATTAATGATAGAATTTGCATTTTTGGGTGAACTAACCCAAACAATTTGTCTGAACAACCAAATTTGTTAGATAGTAATCAATTCAAAACACATACAGTGGTATGCGAAAGTTTGGGAACCCCTTGCAGAATCTGTGAAAATGTGAATAATTTTAACAAAATAAGAGAGATCATACAAAATGCATGTTATTTTTTATTTAGTACTGTCCTGAGTAAGATATTTTACATAAAAGATGTTTACATATAATCCACAAGACAAAAAAGTAGCTGAATTTATTAAAATATCTCTGTTCAAAAGTTTGGGAACCCTTGATTCTTAATACTTTGTGTGGTTACCTGATGATCTATGACTGTTTTTTTGTTTTGTGATGGTTGTTCATGAGTCCCTTGTTTGTCCTGAGCAGTTAAACTGAACTCTGTTCTTCAGAAAAATCCTCCATGTCCTGCAGATTCTTCAGTTTTCAAGGATTTTTTGCATATTTAAACCCTTTACAGCAGTGACTCTATGATTTTGAGATTCATCTTTTCACACTGAAGACAATTGAGGGACTTAAACACAACTTTTAAAAAAGGTTCAAACATTCACTGATGCTCCAGAAGGAAACACGATGCATTAAGAGTCAGGAGGTGAAAACTTTTTGAATTTAAAGATCAAGGTAAATTGTACTTAATTTGTGCATGCAAGTATCTTCTGTTGCTTCCGAAGGGAAGTACTAAATGAAAAAAAAAAAAATATTTCAACAAAATAAGAAAAATTTGGACTTCTTCATCCTGTTCAAAAGTTTTCAAGCTCTTAATGCATCGTGTTTCCTTCTGGAGCATCAGTGAATGTTTGAACCTTTTTTATAAGTTGTGTTTGAGTCCATCAATTGTCCTCAGTGTGAAAAGATGAATCTCAAAATCATACAGTCACTGCTGGAAAGAGTTCAAATATGCAAAAAATCCTTGAAAACTGAAGAATCTGCAGGACATGGAGGATTTTTCTGAAGAACAGAGTTCAGTTTAACTGCTCAGAACAAACAAGGGACTCAAGAACAACCATCACAAAACAAAAAAACAGTCATAGATCATCAGGTAACCACACACAGTATTGAGAATCAAGGGTTCCCAAACTTTTGAATGGAGAAATTTTAATAAATTCAGCTACTTTTTTGTCTTGTGGATTATATGTAAACATCTTTTATGTAAAAATATCTTACTCAGGACAGTACTAAATAAAAAAATAACATGCATTTTGTATGATCTCTCTTATTTTGTTAAAATTATTCACATTTTCACAGATTCTGCAAGGGGTTCCCAAACTTTCGCATACCACTGTAGCACTCAAAATGAATTAGGAAGTTTGCATCTTGCTCAATAAACATTTCAATATAACCTCTTCATAATGCCATCTGGTGTAAACAGTAAGATCACTAATCTCAGAGTGAGACTTTGAATGTTAGTGTAAATTTAGTTGTGATTTGTGTGTAGACGTAAGCTAAGCCTTTGATCCACTCACAACACTGGTGTTAAAGAAGGATGAGATGTTGAAGATCTTATCCAGATGAAGAGCTGAGTAAATCCCTCTGTTGTCCTTACAATTACTGAGAAAAAAGAGAGAAAAAGGAAAAGCATTCAAACTTTACTTTTTTATTATGATCAGACTTTCATTTCAGATCTCTTCTCTGCTGCCATCTGCTGGACTACGAACAAAGACAACTCTATTGTAAAATGGCTCAGAAAAGTTAGCTCTGAGAAAATGTTAAGCATCATTTGTTTGCCTACACCATTTGATATAATATTTAGTTTATAATGCACTAAAATTCATACATTTGTACAAATAATTTTTGGACTGTTACGTATATACATGTGGTCTGTTATGTTGCGTTCACCATATGAAGCATATTTTGAAATAAAAATCCCTAAAGCACTTAACAGCATTATAAAACAATCATTATAGAGTAATAAATTGGTTCAGTTTTATTAGATATACATGAGAATGTTACCTGTAGATAGAATATGCTGTAAGGTCCATCTCAGGGTCATTGTACAGGTATCCTGGTATGAAGTTTCTCCAAGCAGAGTTGACCAGGTTGGGCGTATCTAACACCTACACACAACATGATCACACTAAATGAGACTTTTTCCTTATATTTATTGTTTGACATTTAGCATATACAGGGGGTCCAAATGTCTGAGACCACTAGTGAAAATGTTTTTTGTATCCTAGAAATAATGCAAAATATCAAGTAATCCTTAAAGGAACACTCCACTTTTTTTGAAAATAGACTCATTTTCCAACTCCCCTAGACTTAAACAGTTGAGTTTTACCGTTTTTGAATCCATTCAGCCGATCTCCAGGTCTGGCAGTACTACTTTTAGCATAGCTTAGCATAGTTCATTGAATCTGATTAGACCGTTAGCATATCTCTCAAAAATGACCACAGAGTTTTGATATTTTCCTATTTAAAACTTGACTCTTCTGTAGTTACATCGCGTACTTAGAACGACGGAAAATGAAAAGTTGCGATTTATAATAATGCGATTAATAATCAAGGAACGTTGCTGCCGTACCATGGGTGCAGCAGGCGCAATGATATTACGCAGCGTCTCTCACAAATGTCTCCATGGTTGCAAGGTACGCTCCCTGTGCAAGCAGGGGGTCACAGGCGGTGTGTAATATCATTGCGCCTGCTGCACCCATGGTACGGCAGCAAAGATCCTTGATTATTACACCGGAATGAGAGTATAGTTCCTAGCCATATCGGCCTAGAAAATCGCAACTTTTAATTTTCCGTCGGTCTTAGTACACGATGTAACTACAGAAGAGTCAAGTTTTAAATAGGAAAAATATCGAAACTCTTTTGTCATTTTTGAGCGAGATGCTATTGGTCTCATCAGATTCAATGAACTATGCTAAGCTATGCTAAAAGTGGTACCGCCAGACCCGGAGATCGGCTGAATGGATTCGAAAACGGTAAAACTCAACTGTTTAAGTCTAGGGGAGTTGGAAAATGAGCCTATTTTCAAAAAAAGTGGAGAGTTCCTTTAATAACTTTGCATCATAACTTAAATGTTTTAAAATCCTAAAACTTTCTTCTTTTTTTTTTTTATCATTTCCTGGTTTTAAATGAAAGATTTTCACTGTGGTCTCACACCTTCATCATGTATCAACTGTACTGCAAGATGCTGTGTCGTTTTTTTTCTCACCTTGAACAGCTGTCGGGTTTGGAAGGGTTCACACACAAGCTTCTCTAGATTCCCTCCCGCCAAGAACAGAGCTGTTATCACTCCCATGAGCACCCAAGAGAACATGAAGCTGAAGCCCACACCACTGAGAGACACAGAAAGAGTGTGTGAATGAGTGCAGACAAAGCTGTTTTATACCGCATCCATTTGATGGGTTTAAAGACTGATATTACGCTCAAACTCACGCCATGAGCAGGTTGCCTCCTGTGTTAGAGACACAACCGCGTGTGGTTGGAGAAGCATGCCTGTCGTATCCCAGAATACCACACAACAAACCCAGAAAATTGAAGGCGAGGATAAGCACAACCATACAGCACAGGGTAATACAACAGATCCACCTGAAGGCAAAAACAACATCAAGGTCACAAGGAAGACTTTTTGCCTCGAAAAACAAAAACGAGAGAGTTTGCGACTGGTTTTTGTCTAGTCGAGTCCTCGGAAGTACCTGTAGAAATCCATCTGATCGATCTGTGGGTAGATGTCCTCGATCTGTGAGTGTGTGTGAGTAATCATTTTGGTGAAGTTGGTCAGAGAGCTGTGAACCGGGAAGAGTCTGGTGAAAGTGGTGATGTTAGTCCCAATGTCGTTCAGCAGAACTTTCACCCCTACAGGAGAACAAACAGACGCAACAGTACATTTAGTGATTTCATTATTTTTATTTGTCAAGTGCTTTTCCTAATCTATGCTATTTTCAGACAATTATGTTTTATTGTCTGTGCCTGGGTGAGCAAACCAAAGGTCACGGTAGCAAGGAACAAAACTTTATAAGACGTTTAGCTGGTGAAGCCCATCGTCCTCAGGCTTTACAATGAATGAACATATGCTAAATATTATCTAGGTATATATAAGTCATTGTGTTCATTAAATCAATTAAATGATTAATTTTTTCACTGTTAGTAGTGTTAAAATGTTAACATTTAACAATAAGTTTCAATTTGCCAACATTAGTAAAATTTTCTACTAAACTACTATTGTAGATTTAACTATTGTTAAAACATTTTGGGTCAGGTTTTGAAAGAAGTCTCACCAAGTTGTCTTTTATTTGATCAAAAGTACAGAAAAAAGGTAACATTGTGAAATATTATAACAATTTAGTTGTTATATATATTTATATATCCTAAAATGTAATTTATTCCTGTGATGCAAAGCGGAAATTTCAGCATCATTATTTCCGTCTTCAGTGTCACATGATCCTTCAGAAATCATTCTAATATGATGATTTGATGATTAAGAAACATCTTATTATCATCAATGTTAAAAACAAATATGCTGCTTAATATTTTTGTGGAAACCATTTTTTGATGAATAGAAAGTTCAAAAGAACAGCATTTATTTGAAATAGAAATCTTTCATAACATTATAAATGTTTTTACTGCAACGTTTTGAGCAGTTTATTGCATTCTTGTGTAACCCCTCCGGTCCTACTCGCCTCATTCTGACTGGGACACGAACGTCTACGGCATGGGAGCTAACAACAACGCTAAAGACAGAAGTCACTAGCATCAGTCGCTAGTGCACCTCTTAAGATCAGGGGAGTGAGGTTTACCTGCACAGCTTTCACTAGGTGCCTTTGTTACACTTGCAGAATAAAAGTATTAATTTCTTTAAAAAAGATTTGTACTTTGGACAAATAGTGTATTAAGTTAACTTGTAAAAATTTATTTTAGAAATTAGCATTAACCTGGATTAATAAATGGTATAAAAGTATGCTTCCTTGTTAGTTCATGTTAGCTATTGCATACAGCTAACATACAGGAACTTATTGTAAAATGTTTAATGTCCCCCTGTAGTCTATAATTTTATCCCTTAAAACTCATCTTTGATCACCAAAATGACATATTTAAAAAAAAAATTCCTGTGAAAAAAAAATCTTCAGGCCCTAAAAGAGCTTGAATGTAACTCTACACCCTTGCTTCATTTAGTATACGCGGATCAATGAATATGCTAATTAGCCCCGCCTCCACTTACTCGCACGAGCTCAGGGATCCACTCGGTCAACGTACTGAGGTAAACGCTGCACAATGGTATTGCTTTTTAAAACGTCGGACACATAACAGTAATTAATATGATTAGCCTTTTGCTTGACTGCGTTATCAAACAGCTGCTAATAATGTGTTGCTAATGTTAACAACTGCACTTGTTAAAATTACAAACGACTTACTTCTAGCTTCTGACCAAGGCTGTGTCTCAATACTAGTGTTACTTGATCTCAGTGCTGCGTTCGACACTATAGATCATAAAATACTCCTAGATCAACTACAAAATTACACTGGTATTCAGGGACAGGCATTACGGTGGTTTAGGTCGTATCTATCAGACCGTCACAATTTTGTTTATATAAACGGGGAAAATCTAAGATAACGATAGTAAACTGTGGAGTGCCGCAAGGATCTGTGTTAGGCCCTCTGCTATTTTCAATATATATGCTGCCACTCGGCAATATTATAAGAAAACATGGAATTAATTTCCACTGCTATGCTGATGATACTCAATTATATATTTCAACACAACCAGATGAAATCTCTAAATTATCCAATCTGACAGAATGTATTAAAGAAGTAAAACATTGGATGACTAGTAATTTTCTTCTATTAAATTCAGAGAAGACTGAAATATTACTTATTGGACCAAAAACCTGTACACAGAATCTCTCAGACTACAATCTGCATTTAGAAGGATGTACTGTTACTCCATCCTCGACAGTTAAAGACCTGGGTGTTATATTAGACAGCAACTTGTCCTTTGAAAATCATATTTCATATGTTACAAAAACAGCCTTCTTCCACCTCAGAAACATTGCTAAGATACGGAATATGTTATCTATTTCTGATGCAGAAAAGTTAGTTCATGCCTTCATGACGTCTCGATTAGATTACTGTAATGCATGGTTGTCCTGCTTCCTCAATAAACAAGCTACAATTAATACAAAATGCAGCTGCTAGAGTTATCATCTCTACACTGGTTACCTATTAAGTTCCGTATCGAATATAAAGTATTGCTAATGACCTATAAGGCTCTAAATGGTTTAGCTCCTGTGTACTTAACCGATCTTCTATTGCCCTACAATCCTTCACGCTCCTTAAAATCACAAAACTCTGGACTTCTGGTTGTACCTAGGATATCTAAGTCCACTAAAGGAGGGAGAGCGTTTTCACATTTGGCTCCGAAACTCTGGAATAGCCTTCCTGATAATGTTCGGGGCTCAGACTCGCTCACCCAGTTTAAATCCAGATTAAAGACGCATCTCTTTAGCCAAGCATTCACATAATGCATCTCATATCAGATCAATTGCACATGATTATCTTTGCTTAATGTTATGAACAGCAGCTATGCTAATTATTCTCCATTTGCTTTTCTGTTTTGCCTCGGGACACCCGTCCCGAGGTGACTAGAGAGGACATCAGCTTCAGTTTGGATCCAGCCTCTTAAGAAGACCGCGCCAACTCCTGCGAGGATTTCAGAAGACGCAATCATCTGGATCAAGATGCACATTGCAATTTCTATATCCTGATTATTGTTGTAATTCATTTTTCCATGAACCTAATTGCTTCTACGTTCAGTTAAACTGCCAACAGTGATTGTAAATTAATTGCTTAAATTATTACATTATTTGCTAACTGCATTCTTTAAATTGTAATGTTGACATGCATTCTCTGTAAAGCTGCTTTGAAATGATATGTATCGTGAAAAGCGCTATACAAATAAATGTGAATTGAATTGAATTAATGTTACAAACCATGTTTCCGTTTGCGAGTCAGCTGTCTTAAAAAAATCTGTATCCTTAGAAATGCTAGTTTGAACAACTTAGAACGTCAGTGGAGAAAGGCATATAGTTCATCATAACATTGTAATACATATCATGAACCCGTTATTTCGAATTCTACCCTATTTTTCAAATCAACAGAAAAATATACTGGGATAACCTGGCTTCTCTTAAGACTCCCCTGCTTCAGAGCGGTCATGATATGCTAAAGACGTGATTGGTTACAAGGTAGTTTGTGACGTCAGAAACACCAGCGATTTCAAACCGCATTTTGAATCACTGCAGTTTTAAAGAGAAAACACTCAGCAATGGTGTTGACTTATGAATTTGCACATGGTTTGTCTTAGCATATTAAAAACACCACATAGACATATAAACAACATTAAAAACTGGATTTTCACCACAGGGGGACTTTAAGTTTAGAAAGGAAAAGAAGAACTCACCTTCAACGATATTTCGGGTTTGATCTGTTACCATGGTGGGAGTGTCATTGAATGATGTAAACCCCTGTAAGACACAGATGAAAAGGGCAGAGTAAGCAAAGCAGATCTTTCAAAACCAACAGGAAATCAAAACTGCCCTTATTTATTTTTATATACCTTCCTAGTCTTGCTGTAAACAATTCAAAAAATGTGTTTGTAATTTTGCATTTTATTCCTGTGATGCAAATCTGAATTTAAACATCAGCAAATGCACATGATCCTTCAGAAATCATTCTAATATGCTGATTTGGTGCTCAAAAAACATTTCTTTAAGTTAAAAAGGACAGCTTTTTTTTGAAAGCGATATCTTTTCTAACATTATAAATGTTATTTTTGATCAACTGAATGTGTCCCTGCTGAATAAAAGCTTTAATTTCTTTTAAAAATTATTACTGACTCAAAACTTTTGAATAAAATGCTATTTTTATCTCTTGTTAAAAATCCTATTCTACTCTGAAATGAAACACTTTCTGTACTGAATATATGCAAACACCTCATGTGAAATTTGTTAAAAGCACCTTTTCCACAATCTGGCCGAGATCCGTCTTCAGAACTTCATTCACTTTGTCTAACTGTTCGGTCACATCAGACAACTAAAAAACAAAAAACAAAACAGCCATGCGTTTCAGTTTTCTGCTTATTTTCTACTTTTCTGTCAACCATTGTCGTAACACTATGTTGGAAGAAAAGATGAGAAATCATTTTCATACCGATGAGTAGTTGGCTGCAATTTCTAGCCTGGGAAGGGTGCTAAGTATGTTGCGACAAATCTCCGACGGGCATACATCTTTGTAGAGAGGATCGGTAAGGACGTTGCTAAGGCTGTTGCGCACCACGCTGAGGTTAGCCTGCAGTTTGGCTGTTCCTTCCTGCAAAGTCTCCAAGGTCAAACTCACGTTCTCTAGAGCATCCTTAGTGTCTCGCATTGCTAAGAGAGGGAACAAATGAGCAAACAGACACAACTGAACATTCAAAAATAGAGACTGCTCACATTAACCAAGGCACAAATAATTCTGAAGGACACAAAATCCACACATGCTTCTTTGATTTAATTATGCTTTAATAAATATTATCCATTGAGGGTGGATGACATTGTCGTCTTTGTATCTTTCAATGTATTTCACAACCTTAATACACGAGATGGGTTCCACCAAAGAAGGATACAACAATATACATGGGAAAATAACTGGGCAAAGTTTTGTTGGGAAAGAAAAAGGAGTCAATTACAACTTTGTTACAGATAGAAGGTCACGGGAAGGACCAGTCAGGGTTTATTACAGTTTTACCTTTAATGGCTTTCTCCACTTTGACTGACAAATCAAAGACAAAACAGTGAAATAAGACACTACCAAAACCAACGTATTGTGTATCAACATTATATTCTCATGTGATATATGATATATTACGATAAACAGTTTTCCCAGAAAAGGTGAAAGCAAGGAAAGAAAGAAAATAAAAACAAAGGTGAGTGACGTACTTCCAGTCATGCTGAGAGCCGTGTCAAGGGCGGGCTGCACATCTTTTCCCAACTCCTCATGTATCCTTCCACCCAAGAGCAGACCTACATCTGAAGACCACAACATCAGTCCTCACATCAGGAGCACCTTCTATTCCACTAAAGAGGACCTGTAGCATACTTACTCTCCAGGTCAAACAGCACATGCTGCTTCACGGTGCCATACTGAGAGATCAGGTAATCAATTTGCTGAGGAAGAGATGACACAGCAATATATTTAGCTGCCAAGTCATCACTCGCCAATACTAAAACATCTACTAAAATGGATACTTTTTGTCAACTGCAGTCAAAAATGTTCATGTAATGATCTCTAAACTGTCCAGTTGACTTCCATCTATCCATTCATCATCAATTTAGCTATCCATCCATTCATCATCAATTTAGCTATCCATCCATCCATCATCAATTTAGCTATCCATCCATCCATCCATCCATCATCAATTTAGCTATCCATCCATCCATCCATCCATCAATTCAGCTATGCATCCATTCATCCATCCATCCATCCATCCATCATTAATTTAGCTATCCATCCATCCATCATCAATTTAGTTATCCATCCATCCATCATTAATTTAGCTATCAATCCATCCATCCATCCATCATCAATTTAGCTATCCATCCATCCATCATCAATTCAGCTATGCATCCATTCATCCATCCATCCATCCATCCATCATTAATTTAGCTATCCATCCATCCATCATCAATTTAGTTATCCATCCATCCATCCATCATTAATTTAGCTATCAATCCATCCATCCATCCATCATCAATTTAGCTATCCATCCATCCATCATCAATTTAGCTATCCATCCATCCATCATCAATTTAGCTATCCATCCATCCATCCATCCATCCATCCATCAATCCATCAATTCAGCTATGCATGCATCCATCCATCCATCCATCATCAATTCAGCTATGCATCCATTCATTCATCCATCCATCCATCCATCATCAATTTAGCTATCCATCCATCCATCATCAATTCAGCTATGCATCCATCCATCCATCCATCCATCCAGCCATCATCAATTTAGCTATCCATCCATCCATCCATCCATCCTCAATTTAGCTATCCATCCATCCATCATCAATTTAGCTATCCATCCATCATCAATTTAGCTATCCATCCATCCATCCATCATCAATTTAGCTATCCATCCATCCATCCATCCATCCATCATCAATTTAGCTATCCATCCATCCATCCATCATCAATTTAGCTATCCATCCATCCATCATCAATTCAGCTATGCATCCATTCATTCATCCATCCATCATCAATTCAGCCATCCATCCATCCATCATCAATTTAGCTATCCATCCATCCATCCATCCATCATCAATTCAGCTATGCATCCATCCATCCATCCATCCATCATCAATTTAGCTATCCATCCATCCATCCATCCATCATCAATTTAGCTATCCATCCATCCATCCATCCATCCATCCATCCATCCATCAATCATCAATTTAGCTATCCATCCATCCATCATCAATTCAGCTATGCATCCATCCATCCATCCATCTCTCTATCTATCTATAACAGTATAATAGTGTATGTTGGTTATGGTTGTATTACTCACTGCAGGGGTCTGATTGGCGAAGGTGTGCAGGTCTCTTAGGTTACTCTTCACCAGCCTTCTCATGCTCTTCAGCTGAGAACTCAGGTTCTGATTGGCTGCATATGCACAAAGGACCCCTGCCCTGATGATTAAAACAACACAAACTAAATCAGACCAGAAAAGTAACAATGGGACCATATGTAATAGAACATGTTCACCTCAATGTGTATGGTTGTTTATGGCAGTGACGGTAAGATAACCAAAAGCTACTCTCTGGAGTGCCAGTAGGGGGCAGCACTACAGCACAATTACAAGATGCATATTCCTCACAGCTGGGCTCTTCTGGTAGCATAATTTAATTGCCTCGCTTTGGGAATGTTATCTTACTCTTGCATAGTTTTATTGAGAACTGAGAGGCAACATCATACGGCTGCAGGTCTATACAGGAAGACAGCACTTTTGTTATGCAACTCGGTGAATAAATCCAGAGGAACCTTCATCTGACACAGTTGGCAAAGCACTTCAAACAAACCAGGGTGACTGTGAGCTCTCATTAATTAGACTGAGAGACACTTCAAGGAAAAACCAGCCCTGTATTAGTACCTATTCATGATTAACACATCCTAAGTGGGCTGTCTTCTTTTTGTGCGCTCATGGCTACTGTGGGAGCTGCTGAACATTGGCAGCACTGTCTTCTATCATGCTACGCTTTCACTGCAGGCTGGGACAAAAGCCATGATTGACAACATGATTGATATGCAACAATAGCGCAAAAAGGAAGGCTTTTTGTGATGTTGCATCAAAATGTGTGAATCACTCTGTTGGTTTTGTGCATAAATGTAATTGTAACCATACAAAAATGAATCTGTGGATGCTGCTGTATATGAAGAGTTTCATTACTATCTATACAAAAGGGGCATAAATAATTTTGTACTGTAATTTAAACATGCACCATGTAACAAACTGCAGTGAATTCTAAACAGTACAGTGTCATTCTTGTTTTGTAAAGAAATTGTACAAAAGAAAATATGAGTTTTTAGTGTTGCTTAATGAGTAACAAAGTGTGTTTGTTGGGTGAAAAACTTTGCCAGTGTTATAGAAGAATGAGTTGATCTGAGACATTTATAAAGAGTTTTGGTAGTTTTACTGCACTTTGAATGTGAAATTAACTGTTGTGCCAAGTTGAAAGTTGGTTAGGAGAACTGTGTGAAGAGTTTTGAAAAAGTGACCTAAAGTATTCATAATTGTGTTGCGATTGTAAAAGAACTGTAAATTGAATTGGCCACATGCCCTACAGGATGCTGAACTGCATAGAGAAAAGAAATTAAATGGACATACAACATTAACTCTCAACAAATGACAAATTTGGAAAGATTTCTCTGAAATATGTTATATTAAAACAAACAAATCAAAATAGATTTTAATTTTTGATGATTTTATTTTACAAAACTCCATTGTTTTCTGGTAACTTTATAAATAAGTACAGCCCTCAATTAATTTAAATTTAATTATATTATTAATTACATAATGTTATAATATATTGATTATAATATAATTATTCATTNAATAAATACTGAAAAATTATTATTAATTACATAATGTTATAATATATTGATTATAATATAATTATTCATTATTTAAATTATTTGAATTTTATTGTAATTCTGATTTCTTAAATTCAAATTCAATTCTGCATCCTGTTTGCTACCTTAATTCATATTTAATTACAGTTTAAAATCTGAAAGAGCAAATAACAAACTGGCCAAATTTTAATATGTAAAATCACTCACATGTGATGAAATGTTGTGCTTTATATGGAGACAGGGAGCATTGCAGAATGGTCTCAGGGCAAGAACCAGACCACAGACTGATAGAGAATCAAAATGGTTGGCTGGCTACAAAGCATCATTGTTTTCCTCTTTCTCACCCCCTTATTCCCCTTGTCCTCCTCTCTCTGTCTTCACTGTGTGTTGGTAAGCAGCTATCTGCTCTGCTCCGTAAGGTCAGGGAAAACATAGCAGGCAATGAACAAAGAGGCTTTGAAGATGGCGAAATGCATTCCACACAGAGGGCATTGAGATGGCCTAAAACTCTGCAGGGAACCTCATATGAACCAGCAAAGAGAAGACTGTTTTTTAACAAGCAACTTTGGATCTAAATTTCTGGTAAAAGAAAAAAAAAAGCTTTCTAATGAACACACACACACGTGATATATACATATTAGGGCTGTCAATAGATAATTTTTTTAAATCGCGATTAATCGCACACTTATCGCGAAATTAAGCATAAACCATTTATCTTGTTTAACACGTCCATTTTGCTATCATTGCCAATATCCAGCAAGGTAAACCATCAGATTGAAGTGTGATTCTCACAAAACTGTATTTTTCCGCTTTTTTCAAGGTATATTTAGATGTCTTTCCAAAAAAGGACACCAAATAACCAAATATTTTTTCATATAATTCATACATTTATGTACACCAAAGCACCCATAAAAAAAAAAAAAATCACAGCAAAAAAACGTTTCATATAGTAAGTAATAGTATAGTAAGTGCAACAGCAAAGAGCTTGTTTACATTTTTGACAAGTCAAGTTGCAATACTGAACAGGACCACATGGAGATGCCAAAAAAAAAGCCGTCCTAAACAGCTGCCTTGACCTGCATATGTACTAAAGTACACACCAACATACACAGGACAAATCCAAACATAATCCTGAATGTGTGTGAGAACAACGTGAATGCAAATGTGTCTGTGCATAAATACAATGTGCGATCAGTGCGTTGAGAGCGCTCATGCATGATTTGTTTGCCCATTAATATAACAGACTCACGCGTGTTTACTGTACGACTCCTGTACGTCACCGCAATCATCTTTACTTTGATTGCAATCCTCATCCATCAAAACTTTCATAGCAAGAAGCTGGTTTGCTTTATCCAACTGAGTAACATAGTTTTCATATCATCTGGCCATACAGCGGTGGGATGTTTCGACATTCCGTTCAGACAGGAACAGCATGATGCGGGAGGGCTCACGCTCTTCAGATACAATGACAGAATATGACAGAGAGTTCGTGTTTTAAAGAGAAACAGACACTGGAATGAATAATTCTCTCTGCCATCTCTGATATAATCAGCATGGACTTTAAGATCATCTAACTGTGTGACATAAATTACGTTATGACGCAATTTCACCTGCTTTCGTAATTGTTTGCGTTAAATATGCGTTAAATTATTTTACCGCGTTAAGGATTTTGAATTAATCGCATGCGTTAACGTTGACAGCCCTAATATGTATATATATATATACACAGTGGTGTGAAAAAGTGTTTGCCCCCTTCCTGATTTTTTTTTTTTTTGCATGTTTGTCACACTTTAATGTTTTAGATCATCAAACTAATTTAAATATTAAATCAAAGATAACACAAGTAAACACAACATGCAGTTTTTATTATGAAGGGAAAACAAAATCCAAACCCACATGGCCCAGTGTGAAAAAGTGCTTACCCCCCCTGTTAAAACATAACTTAACTGTGGTTTATCACACCTGAGTTCAGTTTCTCTAGCCACACCCTGGCCTGATTACTGCCACACCTGTTCGCAATCAAGAAATCACTAAAATAGGACCTGCCTGACAAAGTGAAGTAGACCAAAACATCCTCAAAAGCTACACATCATGTTGAGATCCAAAGAAATTCAGGAACAAATGAGAAAGAAAGTAATTGAGATCTATCAGTCTGGAAAAGGTTATAAAGCCATTTCTAAAGCTTTGGGACTCCAGCGAACCACAGTGAGAGCCATTTTCCACAAATGACGAAAACATGGAACAGTGGTGAACCTTCCCAGGAGTGGCCGGCCGACCAAAATTACCCCAAGAGCGCAGCGACGACTCATCCAAGAGGTCACAAAAGACCCCACAACAACATCCAAAGAACTGCAGGCCTCACTTGCCTCAGTTAAGGTCAGTGTTCATGACTCCACCATAAGAAAGAGACTGGGCAAAAATGGCCTGCATGGCAGATTTCCAAGACGAAAACCGCTGCTGAGCAAAAAGAACATAAAGGCTCGTCTCAGTTTTGCCAGAAAACATCTTGATGATCCCCAACACTTTTGGGAAAATACTCTGTGGACTGACGAGACAAAAGCTGAACCTTTTGGAAGGTGTGTGTCCCATTATGTCTGGCGTAAAAGTAAAACAGCATTTCAGAAAAAGAACATCATACCAACAGTAAAATATGGTCTGGGGCTGTTATGCTGCTTCAGGACCTGGAAGACTTGCTGTGATAAATGGAACCATGAATTCTGCTGTCTACCAAAAAATGATCCAAAACACACCAGCAAGTCCACCTCTGAATGGCTGAAGAAAAACAAAATGAAGACTTTGGAGTGGCCTAGTCAAAGTCCTGACCTCAATCCAATTGAGATGCTGTGGCATGACCTTAAAAAGGCGGTTCATGCTCGAAAACCCTCCAATGTGGCTGAATTACAACAATTCTGCAAATATGAGTGGACGAAAATTCCTCCACAGCGCTGTAACAGACTCATTGCAAGTTATCGCAAACGCTTGATTGCAGTTGTTGCTGCTAAAGGTGGCCCAACAAGTTATTAGGCTTAGGGGGCAAGCACTTTTTCACACAGGGTCATGTGGGTTTGGATTTTGTTTTCCCTTCATAATAAAAACCTTCATTTAAAAACCGCATGTTGTGTTTACTTGTGTTATCTTTGATTAATATTTAAATTTGTTTGATGATCTGAAACATTAAAGTGTGACAAACATGCAAAAAAATTAAAAATCAGGAAGAGGGCAAACACTTATTCACACCACTGCATAAATATACATGCCGACAATAAGTGACAACAACTACAGATAGACAGTACCAAAAAAGTTAAAGTATTTTCTAAACTGTCAAACTGTGTACTACACATATACACCTTCACCAATACATATTCCTCTTGCATTTCTTCAATAAATATTTCCTTTAAAAAGTGCTCTGAGCTCACTTTGGCATCATGGTGAAAATAAGCTTTATAACTGGTTGGTTCAGTGCACTGAAGAATGTCTCCATAGACTAATGGAGGCAGGAATCGCGTTACTGCCACAATGATCGCTGTATTCATTCAGACTGGACCCTGGGGCAGGTCCCACAGCATCCCTGTTTATAAATGCCTCTTTGGGGGTTTGAGGAGCAGGGTGGGGGTGAGAACCTCCTTGACTGCCTCTTTAAACAGAAGATGACCCACTGGGTTTAATTTCGCCCTGCCATGAAGGCGTTCCAGGTCTACCTGTTGACTCCTCAGTGCTCAACAGACCTGTAATGTGATCGGCCCACCGCAACAACACAGCCAAGCTACTGACCCAGACAAAGACAGCCACTGTCGAATGGAAAATGAGGGTCAGTCATTTACTTTTGGAAGGCTGGATGGAATGGATGTTTTTAACTACTTTCCAATGTACTGAACTACCGTACCATGACTGCTAAATAAAACACATGCACTAACAATCAAAAGTTTGGACACATTCGTTATTTGTTAACAGTAGTTTCGTGCTTACATATACATTTCTTTACCAAACTATAATTTCAATTAAACATCTGGAAATGGATGAATTGCACTGGATAAACAGGCAACAAGTGTGTGTCCAGAATACATGGGAACCTCTTTAGTGGTTGAAAAGCATCTTCAGATGCACCCGACGACTCTGAAGATGCTAAAATGAAAGATTGGTTTGATTTGTTCATTAATTTTTGATTAATTTACACACTTCTATGTGCCAATAATGCAATGACAGAATGGTACATATTATAAATATATTATATTTTAGTTTTATTCCACCAAAAATTTAAATGTTCCTTTAAAGGTTTCCACAAGTTTTAAGTTGAATATGTTTGTGGAAAAGGAAGCGGCAAGCCTCATGTGTGCAGTGAAAGTAGGCCAGATTGGGCGGGTAATTGAAGTGTGAGACAATCATTTCTCTTTTCCATTCATGTGTAGGACAGAAGGAGGACACATGATTAACCACACAAACAAAAGCATTCTCTCTCCATTCTGTGCCACCAAAATATTGTGGGCGTTTTTCTTTGAGCAGAATATTACAGCTAAAATACTCATGATAGTAACTGACAGAAGAAACTCTCTACAATGACTGATTTTCATTTGTATTTGGTGGACTGATGACGGTAATAGCTGATGATGGGTCTATTTAAAGGCTGCTTTACAACACAAATCACAACTCTGCAAATACACTGATGAAAGACAACCGTTACAGCTATGTGCCAAGGAGAGCTGTACCACCATATGCCGACTGAAAACACACACACACACACACAAGAAAGAGGCTGACGCAGAGTCACATCAGGACATATTGTCATCGTAACCATGGTTTCTCTCTTACACGGACACATTCACACATTTTGCTAACTAGATATAGACAATCTTCAGGCACTAGCCACCTTAAATCAGGGTTTCTAAAATGTATTTACACCAAGGACCCCTTTCATAACTCCAAACTATTCGAGGACCTCACAATAAGTCAGTGTGATTTCAATTTCCCAGTTTCCAAATTCTAAGTATTACACTAGTCAAAATCCTGAGGAGAGGTCCACCAATCAGAGTAGTCACTGTTACTATAGAAACTGCGATGTCATGAAATCAGGCTCCCCACACTCTCAACTTTGCAGCCCTGTGTTTTTGAGATTTTTGAGAAATGTATTTTAAGATTTTGCAGTACATTATACTGACAGCTCATGACTTAAAGTCTGCAGTTATAGTATATCTTCATTGCTCATCTACTGTAGCTCTATATCACTAATACTATATTCCTCAAAGAGGAAGGGTTAGGGTGCCAAATTCCACAAACATTGCCCTAAATTACTGTAAAACCATATATATAAAACTTGCATTTTTATATAATACATAATCAAACATTATTTCTACACAATACCAAAAGCAAAACGTCAGCTAAAAGAGACAAAACTTTTTTATATATATACAATACTGTTCAAAAGTTTGGGATTAGCGATTTTTTGAAAGAAAATTTTCAGCAAGGATGCATTAAACTGTTCAAAAGAGAGAAATGCTGCACTTTTGAACCTTCTATTCATCAAAGAATCATCACAGTTTCCATAAAAATGCCAACATTGATAATTATAAGAAATATTTCTTGAGCATCAAGGGGACCTGTTACCACATCTTAAATAAATGCATGGTTGCAAGTTAAAAATTCTAATTTAAGTTGCAAATATTATTTTGTAGAGTTCTGTTGACATAATAATGTTGATCATTACATCAACTTCATATCATCTGTAATTTAAACTCAAATTTCTGCATTAATTGGCTTTTCTTTTTTTTTTATTAGGTTGTAGTAACTTAATGAAATTGTCTTGATAACTTCAGAAATTAGGCAGTGGATTTCTAGTTCCCAGCATGCCTTTCATAGGACTGGATAAGGAGAATAAATGTTGAAAGTGTTAATTAATTTGTTTTTAGTGAAGGGAAAAACCTGTTAGTGTTTAATGCTGTTATGTTTGACATTTAAAAGAGCTTCTGTAATGTTGAAGTTTTTGTGGTTACCACTGCACTGAAGATTAGATACATGAAGGTAAACACTACATTGACTCTATAAGCAATGACTGCACTAACACCAGTGACAAGTAATATCTTATTTGCTCATTTAATATATATTAAATAATTTATATCAGAATGTGCTATGATAGCTGCCGATTTGAACTGAAATAGATAAGATTAATAAGTTCCAGGGGTACAACTTTGGTAGTTGGATTGACTTTTTTTGAGAAATCAACTTAAAAATGTGTTTTTGCTACAAATTAAGTTCCTCTGACTCAATGTAGCTTATTGGTTGAACGTAAATTCACTCAAAGTTGTCATAAAAAAAAAAAATGATGCAAACTGTTGCATTTTTTTTAAGTATAGAATGATTTCTGAAGGATCATGTGACACTGAAGACTGGAGTACTGATTTGTTTTGCCATCACAGGAATAAAGTATATTCAAATAGAAAACAGTCATTTTAAATAGTGATCATTTATCACAATATTTGTAACAGTTAATCTGGTTTTGGTTCTGTGTATTTCAGTTCTGTGTCTGTGTTTTCAATCAGTTTCCTGTGCTGCTCAGTTACCTTGGTTTATCTTTGTTTGATTAGGTTGATCAGGCATGCCTAATTTTCTTGATTAGTTTGCTTGTATATTTAAGCTGTTTCTCTTTCAGTTGATTTTCAGTTAATGTCACGTTATACCCAGTTGTTCTGATCCTGCTTTAGAGTCAAGTTTGTTTTGTTTCTAGTGCTGTTTTAATAAAGGAGTGTCTACTGCTGCACCTAGATCCTTTCCTCACCTTTATTGCAACCATCTGTGACAATATTACTGTTTTTATTGTATTTTTGATCAGATAAATTGTGAGCATAAGTGTCTTCTTTCAAAAATATTACAAAATCTTACCGACCCCAAACTCTTGAACAGTAGTGTGTTACATACAGTGAGGTAATACAAACCACTACTGAAAATGCTTCTATTTAGCATTTTTCTAATTTATTAATTCACTTCTCTAAATGAGATGGGTGAAGAACGTTATAGAGGACTGACGTGAGATCTGTGGAAAATGCATTTGCTGCAATCTCTAGAGTCTAATTAAGGCTAGAAAGCCGGACGCTCATGCTAACCGTCTCTGCTCATACACAAGCTAAACAAAAATGTAAAAACACAAGCACTTATGTGGCACCTATGTGCCTACAACGATTAATTACCAAGACTGAATCTAGATCTATCCATGCATCATAATATTTCAAGAATGAAGAACTGAAAACAGCTAAACTGACAGTTAACAGCACAAATACTGTGTAAATGCAGCTTTTCTATAATTAAACGGGGGTGATTTAATGAATGAATGTGTGAGCATTGCACAGCCCAGCTGCACTATAGATGTCATGCGGGTTCACATGGTCTACTGTATTGAGTTTGACAGGCCGTCTCTGCAAGCTGAGTCCTGGGGTTGGCAGAGGAGCAGTGGCCCCCGTTGACCTTCAGTGCCCTGAGCATAACACTCCTTCTGAGTCGCAGCCGGGTTTCTGCTCTACATCCAATCGCAGCTAAGAAACAGTCAGCCGAGCGAGTCCCTCACATATAGAGTGCCCCACAGGAATGACAAATCACAAACAGACCACTTTAATAATAATAAATAACAATTCCTTACATTTATATAGCACTTTTCTGGGTACTCAAAGCGCTTTACATGCGGAAGGGGGAATCTCCTCAAACACCACCAATGTGCAGCATCCACCTGGATGATGCGACGGCAGCCATATTGCGCCAGAACGCCCACCACACACCAGCTTATTGGTGGAGAGGAGACAGAGTGATGAAGCCAATCAGTATATGGGGATGATTAGGATGCCATGATGGACAGAGGCCAATGGGCAAATTTGGCCAGGATGTCGGGGTTACACCCCTACTCTTTTCGAAGGACATCCTTCGAAGGGATTTTTAACGACCACAGAGAGTCAGGACCTCGGTTTAACATCTGTCCCCATCACTATACTGGGGTGTTAGGACCCACACAGACCACAGGGTGAGCACCCCCTGCTGGCCTCACTAACACCTCTTCCAGCAGCAACCTAGTTTTCCCAGGAGGTCTCCCATCCAGGTACTAACCAGGCTCAGCCCTGCTTAGCTTCAGTGGGCAACCAGTCTTGGGCTACAGGGTGATATGGCTGCTGAATATCTCAATAGTTAGCAATGATATTAAACTGAGAGCAAATGGAGACTTTTGCTTCAGATTTTCCTGAGATTGTCCTGCAGTAAGCCTATACATGTCTTCTCTAGAGTTTCAGAAGACATCTAAATGTCTCCAACCGTGCCTTTAAAACAAAGAGATTTCAATGTCAAACTCAAATATTTCTCAACAAATAGTTCCAAAGAACAATTATCTTAGCTTTAGAGCTCTTACATTACATCAACAATTCTCATTTGTGTCTATTTTTAATTCCCCTAAGGAATTTAAGAGAAACATCTGAGGAAAAAGTCTCCTAGGCTTTAAAAAACAAGCTATGAGCAATGAATTTTTCCTCTCTGTACATACAGAATGTGTGTGCGACTTTACATTTAGGACCACAGTTAAATATTATTTATTTTAATGAATGAATTTGCTAATTTATATTAGCAATATGTAAACCCTTATGTCTTATCCATGTCAATGCAAAAAATGTAAATCCATGTTCTGTTAAACTATTGCTTTAAATTAGGAATGTTTAAATATCAACGCACATACAGAATTAAATAAATCTATAATAAAAATGGCATGCAAAAGCGTCAAAGTGTATTATTTTGTTTTAAAGGGCAGCCTTCCTCAGAATGAGGACATAAATTTATGTGAGCGGTCATTTGTAAATAATGGCAATATCATCTATTTTTAGCTCAATGGCACATGGCAACTTTTACATAGTAAGACAGAAAATATGAAATATATGTTTTCAACATTGATAATAACGAGAAATGTTTCTTGAGCAGCAAATCAGCATTTAGGAATGATTTCTGAAGGATCATGTTACACTGAAGACTGGGGTAATAATGCTGAAAATGCAGCTTTGCCATCACAGTACATTTTATTTTCAAAAAAAAAAATAAATAAAAATAAAAAAAAGTTATTTTAAACTGTAATAATATATCTCAATATTACTGTTTTACTGTATTTTGGTTAAATAAATGCAGCCTTGGTGAGCATGAGAAACTTCTTTCAGAAACATGAAAAAAATCATACCAGCTTTACTAATTAGTCACATAAATGAAATCAAATTATCTTTCACTACTTGCAGCCATCTGAATCATGCATGTAAAGCATGCAACAAACAGTCATGGATGTAGATGATCTAAAGTCTGGAAAAAAAGTGTTACAGGAAATGAACCAAAAATACAAGTAATACATGCCTCAAGCTGTTATTTTGCCTGACCATCACATCATTGTGTTCATGACTGGGTTGACAGTGTCCCTAAGAAATGCTGTTTTTCTCTTAAAAGTGAGATGCCACTAATGAGGAATTTTCTTGTCATAATTGGGTCACTTCTTTAATTATTCATCATGCCCAATGTTTCAAGAGAAAACAGCAGAGCTCAGAAAAGTGGCCCAAGTTCAAACAATTACAATAAAATTTCAAAGTTTGGAAAAGGTAAATGACAACATGGTTCAAGAAAACTCCATGTTTCAACCCGTTACTAAGAAAAACACTACTCATAACAAGGTGACCAACTCATAACCTCCATTCCTTGATATCCTTCAAACTCAAGAACATTTCCATAATCTCTCTGTGAGAATCCTCTCAGGATGATCACATAATATTTGAATGATTTTCAGAATGATCTTCATACCAAGAGACTGGGTGGCGCCTGTCTTACTTTTAAACAAGATTGACACTGAAGAGAGCAGTGTGTAAAGTAGCCCCTTTTATGGCTTGATCAGAATCATGAAGGTTGAAATCCTAGGAGGTTTTTGCATGAGGAGACATGCCCATCTCCAGGCAGCCAGGCATGTGCTATGGAATCTTTAATAAAGAGCCAGCCAGCTGAATCCATAAAGCAGAGGCACATCAAACACTCTATTCAGTTTGCCGTTGCTATCCTGGAGTTCCTGCTATTGTGCAATCCTGCTGTATTTCTTCCTGAAGTATACACTTGTCTACAGTATGTCTTTGGGAACAGGGCAATTTTAGGACAGGGAGATTAACTGCAAGCTCAAATGTATCCATGTTGAGGTCTTTGATTGTCATATTATTGACCATTTATATGATAATTTATCTAGACACAGGGGTCTCGCACAGGGTCCTTGCGCCGGCCGTTTATTTTTACACGGACCCACGGTCACAAACTCTTGGTCTTTTAGACAGAGGTTATTGACTGTACTATTTAGAGGGCCGCTCCCATGCTTGCTCTCTCTAAATGTATTTTATTTAGTCCCCATAGATCTGTGTACACCTTAAAAAAATAACATTATTTCTAGTCAAAGGCTATGACACTACTTCAGATATAAGTCGATCAATACTTTCTCTAATAGTAGTTTTGGTATGGTCATGCCATGGTTTCCCATGTAGACTTATCTAGAGTTTCATTACATTAAACACAGGTAAGGCTCACCCCATTTAGGTTGGTCGGTCAACATTCTGTTGCCCTATATGGAAATTCCCTTCATTAGCCTTCACAATCTAAGTGATTACTATCTAAAATCTCAGTTGGCGTGCCCCAATGCTCCACTCAAAACTAGTAATGGACTTTAGTCCGTTACTAACCTGACACATATTTGCAGTAACAACGGGTACAACATAATCTAGCAGATATGGTAGATGATTCATATAATCATCCTGAGTTAATTGAGTGGAGGGAAGAATGGGTGAAGAGACTGAAGTGGGGGAGAAGGAACAAATGTGTATCTTAATATATATATTAATATTGTTGGTATTGAATTAATTATATTTACAATCAGCACATCTCATTTCATTTACCATCTTAAATGTTTTTTTTTCTTTTTCTTTTTATTTAGCTTGTTAAAAGCATTCCGCCAAGAATATGTGATGCCTTGGATTCGAATCTGCTCAAAAGAAGGCATCTTGCTAGACAGACCTTTTGGTACATCCTTTGCATCTTTGTGCATAAGATACCTGAAAACACTGCCTATGTAGGCATCATAATAGGTTTTGGAAGTTCACACATACAAGCACACATGCACATTCAGACAAGCGCAAAAAACTTACGTGATAATGAAGGTGGATGTGAGTAACAGTGTGGTCAGCAGTCCTCTAAGGCAGTCTGCGTTCTTCCTCTGTCTCTGGTGCATCTCTCCTCCACAGTTATCACAGCAGCGGCACAAACAAAAGAGAAGCCCCACCAGCGGCAGCAGCACGGTGAACAGCAGGCCCAGTGCCGCACACACCACAAATCCAATCTCATAATAAATCACCTGCACACAACACAAAGTTACAAAGATTAGAGTGTCTTAAATGTTTAATAATTGCAAACAAACTGAGTAATGATTTGAAATGGTTTCCTCAATGTAAGCCTGGTCCACAATGAATTCCAGGAAAATAAATCTCAGTTAAAGGATTAGTTCACTTAAGAATGACATTTTTCCTGATCATGAAAACATTCCAGAATTTTTCTCCATAGAGTGGACTCCAACAGCTACCAACGGTTTAAAGGTCCAAATTGCAGCTTCAGTGCAGCTTCAAAGTGCTCTACATGAACCCAGCTGACAAATAAGGGTCCTATCTAGCAAAACGATCTGTCATTTTCTAAAAAAATAAATAAATATATACATTTTAACCACAAATGCTCGTCTTGCACTACTCTGCGATGCAATCATCACGTTGAAAAGGTGACGTAGGTGGAAGTACCGATCCAGTGTTTACAAAGCGACCGTGCAAAGACCAAGTCAAATGCCCTTTACAAAAAAGGTTGTCGGATGATTTTGAAGTTGGAGGAGAAAACGAGATGGAGTTTTTCACCCTACCGTGGTACTTCCAACTATGTCACACGTGACTTTCCCAGCGTGATTACGTAATGCGTGGCGCATCGCAGAGCAGTGCAAGACGAGCATTTGTGGTTAAAAAGTATATAATTTTTTATTTTTTTTAGAAAATGGCCAATTGTTTCACTAGATAAGACCCTTATTCCTCAGATGGGATTGTGTAGAGCCCTTTGAAGCTGCACTGAAACTGCAATTTGGACCTTCAACGTGTTGGTAGCCGTTGAAGTCCACTATTTGCAAAAAATCCTGGAATGTTTTCCTCAAAGACCTTAATTTCTTTTCAACTGAAGAAAGAAAGACATAAACATCTTGGAAGACATGGGGGTGAGTAAATTATTAGGAAATTTTAATTCTGAAGTGAACTAATCCTTTAAGGCTTAATTTGCATCCAGGAAGCCACCCAAGATATATGGGTTTAAAGTTTCGGATTAGTTTATCCACTACTGTCGGTAAAAGGAAGTAAGGAGTGCCATGAATGTATGTTTTAGAACTACAATTACGCTAAATGAGAACTTCATATACAGACATTATTATAATAATATAATGTTATTATTATTATGATTTTTATTATTATGTTAAACCGTTTTTTAAAAGGAACATCAAGACATATCTAATGAGCTACAAAATATTTTCACGGTTCATAATTTTTAAAAAAAGGCAAGCAAAATGTTTGCTAGAGGAAGTGCCTCTGCACTTTTTTTTTCCAAGTACAGCAAATATCCTTGTCTCAAAAGACTTTCAGGGAAACGGCCTTTGAAATGAGGGAAATTAAACCATGCAAAATTTCCAGTCTGTATGTAACATGATGGAATAATGTTCAACATTTTATACATATGCTTCCACTGAATCCATTTACATGTCCCGTGGCATTATGGACACTTCTGAATGAGCAGGGCTCTCCTCAGGCTGGCCTGTGGATAAGCTTAATCCACTGAATAAACCAGAGGCTTTGTCTGTCACCAAGAACCCTCGCTTCTCCTCAAGGGTAGAGCCTTTCCATATTTAAAATTCTCTAAAAGTGGTTTTAAAAGCTCATTTCCCCTCATGCCTATGTGTGTAAGAACTGAAATTCTTGTTGGAAATTACACAAAAGCTTAGCAACTAAGACTATCAAGGGACTTAAAATACATCATAACATATAGGGCATGAGGTTATTGACCATTCTACTATAAGTCTTACTGACCCTCCGCTGAGCTCCTCTAGTATCAGCATGTTTAAGCTTTAGACTGGCTCATCTAGGGCTGACATCATCTCTGTTATCGTAGCCACACTCCTCACTGGGTCATAAAAGCTAAAAATTGCAGACAGCAGAAGAGGAAATTTCTGTGTATCTATATTTTACCAATTACAGAGATGAAAGAGATATTTAATACCTGTGATTTTAATACAGGATGTCCAAGAAAAAAGCTCAGTGAATATATTCCCTGTTTTAAAACTGTATTAAAAGTGTGTAATGTTGATTTGGAGCTGAGGTGTAGAAGTTAGCACATAGATATGTGGTGCTTAGGCAGTTGATAAATTAAATCCAGCTTGCAACATCTTAAAGGAAAAAGTACTCCTAATATGCTGCTTTTTTATAGATTAGTTGTCTTTAACAAATTATGGAGGTATCAGGGCTAAACAGAGATGTATGCAAACTGTAAAATGTATTTAGGAGCTTGTGTGTGAATGTGAAAAAATCCCTGCTGGTTCTTAGTTTTATGAAATTTAAGGTCATAAAAATCTTAAATGGTATAAACAACTTATTATATTAAGAAGTCTTAAATTTAGGGATCATGCATACTCCATCACACACACACATCAAATGTTAAATGTATTATCACATTTAACACTTATAAATAATTACATTATCATTAAATACAGTTTGAAGTAGAAATATTTAAAATCTAATGTGATTATGTGTAAATTAAAATTTTTTGCTCACAAATCATTTGCTCTCCATTTACTAACTATTTAATTAAATATTAAACAGCTCTAATTTGTTTTCCTTTAATTTGGTTGTCACAATTCCTCCTACTCTAACTTCCCGAATCCTCTGTTTTCTATCTGCTTGATGAGAAATAGAAAAAGCCCTAAAAAAAGTGTATACATTTCAGCATGTTAAAGAAATCTATTAACTCCAATGGTGCATCTCAATCAGCTTCCTAGTTCAGTAGTCAGGGCACTGATCAGGGAGTTGGCCATTTTAAGGGCTGTCTCAATCGCAAAATCCTTCCAGTGCACTGAAACGTTCACTCCCTAAAAATAACAAACCATTATTTAAATATATTTCACCATAAACTTACATCACTAGACAGGTACTGAACATAATCTAGCAAACATTTATAATTAATTTATGGCAGGTATATGTAACAATCAATGTATTTATCACTTAAAGGTGCCATCGAACGTTTTTTTACAAGATGTAATATAAGTCTAAGGTGTCCCCTGAATGTGTCTGTGAAGTTTCAGCTCAAAATATCCCATAGATTTTTTTAAATAAATATTTTAAACTGCCTATTTTGGGGCATCATTAGAAATGCGCCGATTTAGGCTGCGGCCCCTTTAATTGCTCGCGCTCCCCGCCCCCCCGAGCTCGCGACTCTATCATTGCATAAACAAAGTTCACACAGCTAATATAACCCTCAAAATGGATCTTTACAAAGTGTTTGTCATGCATGCTGCATGCATACATCAGATCATGTGAGTATAGTATTTATTTGGATGTTTACATTTGATTCTGAATGAGTTTGATGGTGCTCCGTGGCTAAAGCTAACATTACACACTGTTGGAGAGATTTATAAAGAATGAAGTTGTGTTTATGCATTATACAGACTGCAAGTGTTTAAAAAATGAAAATAACGACAGTCTTGTCTCTGTGAATACAGTAAGAAACGATGGTAACTTTAACCACATTTAACAGTACATTAGCAACATGCTAACGAAAAATTTAGAAAGACAATTTACAAATATCACAAAAAATATCATGAAATCATGGATCATGCCAGTTATTATTGCTTCATCTGCCATTTTTCGCTATTGTCTTTGCTTGCTTACCTAGTCTGATGATTCAGCTGTGCAGAGATCCAGACATTAATACTGCCTGCTCTTGTTTAATGCCTTGAACATGGGCTGGCATATGCAAATATTGGGGGCGTACATATTAATGATCCCGACTGTTACGTAACAGTCGGTGTTATGTTGAGATTCGCCTGTTCTTCGGAGGTCTTTTAAACAAATGAGATTTACATAAGAAGGAGGAAACAATGGTGTTTGAGACTCACTGTATGTCTTTTCCATGTACTGAACTCTTGTTATTCAACTATGCCAAGGTAAATTCAATTTTCCATTCGATGGCACCTTTAAAACATTAAAAACATGAATGCCAGAATAATATCAGTTCTGCTGTTGACAACCAACCTGTTGTCTTGTCACCATCAGTGTCTCATTGAGTAGTGAGCCAGGGTCCATACTGTCCTTACCAGTGCCTGAATATGGTGTACATGATATACTGATTCAGGAGCTAGGGAGCTGATTGAGATGCACCTCATGTCTATAGCAATTTTTTAATCTACCTAATGTTGCGTTCCAAATGTATGACACAATCACAATCAAAATTAGACTGGAAAGTAACACTGAAACAGACTTGTGAACAGCATGAGTGCAGGGCTGGGTTCTGTAAGGGTTAGGTGGAACTAAGGAATGAGGGTGGTCAGACTTGGGTCAGGTTTGTCCCTTGACACCACTAGCAGGACACACACATTACCTGTAGCGTCAGAACAATGTTTTCTGGCTGGGAGGTGCCAGATGATGAGGCATGCAGAACAGCAAAAATAGAAAAAAAATACAGAACAGATGGTAAGCCAAATTAAATAAACAGTCAAACAAAAAGGCAAATAAAATCACTTAAGAACTGAGAAGAACACTTGTCGTCTGTAATGGGAATCAGACCCATTTTGAAAGTCCCAGGGATTGAGTGAATCATAGATTTGGCAGACAGTCACATCCACATCCAGCTTTCCATATTCTTAAGTGTTACAAGAGCAAAACAGAACAAAACTGAAAAGTGAAGCATAAGTATGATTATAGATTAATTGGCTGATGTTTGACCATTTTGAGATTATCGTTCTTCACTAAATACTATGTTAAGACATGCTCATTTACATTAAGCTTAAATTAATCATTAATCTTAAGTGATTACCCTTGAATAAAATTAATAACCCTATGATTTACATCTTCATTCACATTCTTCAGTGTCACATGATCCTTCAGAAATCATTCTAATATGATGATTTGGTGCTCAAGAAACTATTATTATTATCAATGTTGAAAACAGTTGTGAATAGCATTTATATAAAATTGAAATTTTTGGAACAATGTAAATGTCTTTAAAGGACTTTTAAATAAACTTTTCCTGATAATTTACTTACCCCCATGTCATCCAAGATGTTCATGTCTTTCTTTCGTCAGTCGAAAAGAAATTAAGGTTTTTGATGAAAACATTCCAGGATTATTCTCCTTACAGTGGACTTCAATGGCCTCCAAACAGTTGAAGGTCAAAATTACAGTTTCATTGCAGCTTCAAAGGGCTTTAAAAGATACCAGACGAGGAATAAGGGTCTTATCTAGTGAAACGATCTGTCATTTTCGAAAAAAAATACAACTGTATATGCTTTATAAACACAAAATATCACCTTAAACGTACTTCCGGTTTCCGTATTCTTCAAAACGCTTATGCTGTATGTCCTACGCCTTCCCTATTCTACTTACGAAAAAAAAAAAACTGGTGCAGCGTTCATTATGTAAGTAGAATAGGAACATCTTGGATGACATGGGGGTGAGTAAATTATCAGGAAAAGTTTATTTAAAAGTGGACTAATCCTTTAATGTAATTTTCAACCAATTTAATGTGTCCTTGCTGAATATAAGTATAAATAAAAAACTTAGTTCACACTGCAGGTAAATGTGGCCCAGTTCAGATTTTTTTGCCCACATGTGACTCATATCTTTTTTTCCCATGACAGTGTGAACAGTACAAACCACATGAAATCTGATCTTTTTTTAATTACGATTTGTGCCACTTCCATATGTGGTACTAAATCCAATACAGGTCAGATGTTTTGTAATGCGACCGCAGTGTGAACAGTCATATTGGAATTCATGTGATTTTTACGTCACTCGAGATCAACATTTGTCACGATTCTGCGCTCATGGGAGTCTTTTCAAAGATTTCACATACCCAACGTTATCAAGACAGTTGGGAAAGGTAGTCAGTAGAAGGACAGTGATGTGTCAGAACTCGTAAGTATTACAGAAACAGCTCTATAAGCAAAACCTGAGGGCTTGTAAAAAAGAACACAGCTCTCTTTTGTCACATCATTGTCTTTATTTTTCATATTGCCAGCGCATAATTTCACTGGCTTCCGTGGCAGATCACACTATAAATAAATGAGTAATCGCTTACTTTAGTGCCGTTCGTGTTTACTTCCGTACGACAACGTGCTGTGTGTTTTGCCAAGTCCGTGATTTTCCCACAGAATTGGGTTACTTTTTCACTGTTGCCGCAGGTTGTTTTGCAACACCGTGGGTTGAAGTGACCGCACTAACGCGATATTTAACCCCCGGAACACGATTGGGATAGTTTTGGACTAGTTTTTAGAAGCAACTGAGTGGGTTCTGTGGTAAAAACCTGGCAACCCCGTTTGTATCAGATCTGAGCAAAAATCGGAATTGAGCATTAAGGCTCGCAGTGTGAACGTAGACTTACTGAC
>RJVU01036043.1:4168394-4224209 GCA_003731715.1 Anabarilius grahami
CATTGTTCTTGCATTCCATGTCTAGCAAGTAAAATAATTCCAAAAGTCTGGCAAGTAAAATAAAAATTTAATAGCCAATGGCAAGCTTCAGTGTGTTCATAGAGGGTTGCATGTGCTTTAATGCAATTGTAGCCACCCGAATAGCTACTTCTTAATGGCAATTTTTAAAAATCTGTCTACCCTCCATCAATCCCACCTACAGCGGCTCTCCTACAGTGTCCAGGAACTTCATAAAGGCTAAACAAACTGTGCTGGCAGTTTCTAAGGCCGATCTATTTTCTCATGGTCCTCTGTGAGTACCTCTTCTCGTTTCTCTCTCTCTGACCTGGTTTGATTGGCTGTGCTTCCATTCATCTAACAGGAAGTAAACAAAATCCAGGGCTCAGCGGTAAACAAAAGAGGGGCCAAAGGCGCTGAGTGACTCAAAATACCAGCGCACAGATGCACACCTCAGTAGACACTGGTACTCGTTTCATTTGCTTGGGGTTTACTTGTGTTACCCTGAGGTGATGACATAAACCTGGTACTTTTTGATAGAAATGTACAATACTGTTCAAAAGTTTGGGGTCAGTACAATTAAAAAAAAAAAAAGAAAAAAAAAGAAAGAAAAGAATTAAAGGTAGGGTAGGAAATTTGTTATAATGTTATAAAATTGGATATCTAAATAATATATCTAAATGAGTGGCTTTGGGAGTTTGCTTCATTTCTGAAGGTGTTGACCTGACAGTTGCTATTTGTAGCCTATTTTAATAAAAGAGTCCCATTAACACCCACTGTTATTAACATCACTCTTAATCAAGATGTAATTTTACACATAAATAATTTATACACACATAATATAATATAATATATTCAAAAATCTAATAATAAATGTGATTATTTTTGTCGGTGGAACACAAAAGCAGCTGGAAAATGATTTGTACATATTTTGAGAATTCGGAAGTCATACGACAGCTCTGTGTGAGGAACAAAAATAATTTTTTGAGTCTTCGTTAACATAAGTGCAACAAAGTAAGCACACTACAGAGAAATAAGGAGAAGAACGCAGCAGATATGAATTTAAGGAAGTGCACTCCACACTTTGAGAACCACTAAATTATAAATTAATTTGTGTCCTGGATAAAATAGGACACCCTGTGGTACATCACATAAACGTGTATTAATTCTAGTCTTGTAACGCATGCATCACGTTCTTTCATCAGGGCAAACTTCTCTTTGATGCAGCCATTTTGTCTCCATCCTCAACGGCACTCATTCCTTCCTCCTCTCATCCTCCCAGCAGGACGCACTCTCACACCCACGACTTTGCTTTTGAGAGGTTTCTCTGCTAATGCAGAAGAGAGAAAGATTTTCTCAGAAATATGCCACTCTTTTTTTTAAGTTAAAAACCCCACCATATCTTCATAAATATTTCATCATGAGATCTCCTCAAGGTGGCTGTGGAGATAAGCAGCCTTGAATACATTTGTAAGCCACATCACCTCACGTTATCATGGCACGCCAGAGACGTGAAACTCTCTAAGGGTTTTTACATCTCATCAGTGAAACCTAAGACTAATATCTATCAAAAGAATGAAAGTGATTACAAATGCCCTTTCAGGACACAAGTCTTCTGAAATGTGCTAAGCAACAGCAGAGATGTCAATATTGTGCCAGGAATGCACTGAAAATTTTATATGCTAGTTCTGCTAATGTTTAAATTATTATCTAGCTGCAAGCAGACAGCAAAATAAAACCCTCTTACTCAAATACTGTCAGTGGATTTGAAAAAACAGCAATTAGTACAGTAATTTACTTTCAATTGAAATTAATTGAGATGTCAGAGTAAAGTTACCAATGCCAAAGTCCCTTAACCCTTTGAGCGGCACGGTCCCACATATGGGATTTTTATTGCTGTGCCCCTGGGCGTACGGTCCCACATATGGGATTTCGAACGTTCAGCGACGTCACATAACTGCCAGATTCAAACTGTGCTTTCGCGCTTTGGCTGCGAGACAGACGCGAGCAGCTCTTGTCATATATCACAACTATGCAGTGTTTTCAGCCACATAATGTTTCTTTTAAGGTTTCAGACATTTAAATACGCATAAGCACCATTAAAACGATACATTTAGAGTTTATAAAATACACACTGATGTCAGATATCAGTGAAAGCAGCAATGACAATCCATTAAAATATAATTTGCTGACATTTATTCATATCAGACACACATAATGGGCCTAAGTAACTATAAAGTTTACTCTATTATTCTTCCAGTTCACCAGCCACTTACTTGCATATATTTCGGGAGAAACTGATGAATTCATCTGCTGTAAATCCGACTGACAGGACTCTGTGAACTGCAGCGCAAACTAAGATGGCGGCGCCCATCTCGCGTTATAGATCAAGATAAAGATAATTTATAAAGGTTTTAAAACGACAAAACACACTCACTTACACATATTTGAGAATCGGAATATCATATAGTTGATGACATGGTAAGCAAGTTTGCAAATATTTTAAATAAAAAAGGAAAAACAAAATAATAGCGATCCATCTGTCATACAGTGTTATTGTGGCTGCGTTCAGCGCTTGTGACACGCAAGGCGCGTCGCCATGGAAACAATAAGGGCAAATGTTCTAAAATAACGGTCGCCTTAAAAAAATTTAATACTTTGATGTTGATGAGAACCTCAACAGGATGGACACACAGGTATTGAACAAAGCTCATGGACACAAGACTGCAAGTGCATGCAGTCTGTACATGCGGCAAAGCCTGCAAAAACCTGCAGAGCCTTAAGATGCACCAGGCCAGAATGAACTGCTTGTCTGGTAAACAAGTGATGCAACGCACAGGTCAAGTACCTGGTGAGACGCAGGAGGAGCCCGGAATCGCCCCACAGTGCCCAGACCACTAGGCCGTTCCCAAGCCAGGCATTCAAAACAAACTCAGGTTAAGTGGACTGCCACTAATAAGGAAAATGAGTGGCACCAGTTTAATGAGGACATGGACCAGATCCTCCAACTAAGAGCCAGAGGGGATGCTGACCGGAGGCTGCAGAAAATATGCTCATCAACATAGCCGCTGAGAGATTTGGCCTGAAGGAGCATTGTCCGACCAGCGGTACTGTGGGAACAAATCGTCAGGAGAAGATCATCTGACAGCTGCAGCAGAAGTTCTGTGTGCTCAGAAAGCAGTTCAAGCAGGCAAAGGAGGAGGATAAGGCTGCCCTGGCAGAGCTCCGGAACATCATAAGGAGTGAGCTCACTACTACCCAGCGAGCTGAGTGGCACAGAAAAAGGGGCAAGGAGAGAGCCCGCAGCCTTCATCACGAATCCCTTCGGATTCACCAGGAGACTCCTCGGGCAGAAGCGCAGCGGTCGACTCACCTGCAATCAAGATGACATAAGTACTTACGGACATAAGTACCTCCGAACCAGCTACAGTGATAGTGCAAGAGACCAGTACCTTGGACCGTGCAGCACTTTGATAACCCCACCAGAACCCAGTGTGGCATTCAACCTCAAGGATCTAACCCTGAGAGAGGTCCAGGAGGTTGTCAAGGCAGCTAGGACCAGCTCAGCACCAGATCCAAGTGGAGTGCCCTACATGGTCTACAAGAGGTGCCCCAGACTCCTTCAGCGACTATGGAAAAACTTCAAAGTCATCTGGAGGAAGGGGAAAGTGACACCACTGTACAGAAAGGTGGGATCCCGAAAGTGCCAAGCTGCATTGAGCACATAAGAGTTATCATCCAGCTAATTCAGGAGGCTCGAGAAGGTGACAGCGATGTGACAGCGATGTGCCAGTGCTGTGGCTCGACCTTGCCAACACCTATGGGTCAATCCTGCACAAGCTGCTGGAAGCCATGTTCCAGATAAGATCAGGGACTTCATTCGGAACTATTATAACTGCTTTCGTTTGAGAGTCATCTCTGGATCAATAACATCAGCATTTCATAGGCAGGAGAAAGGAATAATCACAGTCACGCTCCGACGGTGACCACAACATCTGTACCAGGCTGCAGATGGATCCTCCAAAGCCTCTAACCCTCATGAGCTGGGCCCAAATGGACTTTAAACAAGCTAAGTCCCGATCTCTTGTGGTGAGGAAGGGAAACATAACCGACAAGTTCCGCTTCTTCCTGGGAGGAGTCCAAATTCCATCAATCACCAAGAAGCCAGTTAATAGCCTGGGAAAAGTCTTTAACAGCACACTTAGGGACACAGCCATACTTCATGAAACCAGAAAAGAAATACACACCTGGATTGCTGCAGTGGACAAGTCACGGCTGCCAGGAAAGTTTAAAGCCTGGATTTACCAGCATGGCAACCTGCTGCGACTCATAAGCAGGATGGTGGGGTTGCAACAACAAGGGACGTGGACTTGATAGGAACAGGTGATGGACCAAAAATCTTGTGGTCTGAGTTGTGGAAAGCGGAGCCAAACCAGATCCATTTCCTAATCCAATCAGTCTACGATGTCCTCCCCAGTCCAATCAATCTCTTATCCTGGGGCCTGATAGATGCCCCTGCATTGCCCCCTATGCCAAAAAAGAGGATCCCTGGAGCACATATTAAGCTGCTGCCCTAAAGCCCTGGGAGAGAGACGTTATCTGTGGCGCCACGACCAGGTGCTAAGGGTCATCACAGAAGCCATCAGCACAGGGAACTCTCTCAGCAGGCACCTGCAGCCAGCACAGCACTGAATCTCATTTGTTAAGGCTGGAGAGAAACCACCACGGAGAACCACCACCAGAACATTGATCACGATGTGGCAAGTTTGAAAAACAACTACTATTTCACAATTTTATTATTTTCCTCACACAAAGCTATCATATGACTTGAGAAGACTATATAATGTACAAATCATTTTGACTATTTTTATGATAATATTAAGAAAATAACATGAGGTATGGACATGACGACAGAGTAAATTATGTCAACATTTTCTGTTTTGTGTATGTGAACTTAAACAGGTGTGACGATACAAAGATTTTAGATTTTTTTTTAAATAAGTCTCTTATGCTCACCAAGGCTGCATTATTTGATCAAAAATAATAAATGTCCTTAATCCTTATTCCTTTAAACAGCTGTGCTGTTTAATATGCTTGTGGAAACCGTAATTCATTATTTTTAATAGAAAGTTCAAAAGAACAGCATTTATTTGAAACTGAATATTTTATGACATTTTAAATATCTTTACTGTCACTTTTGATAAATTCCTTGCTGAAGAAAAATATTAATTACTAAAAAAATTTTACTGACCAACAATAGTATATAATTAACTAATTTCTGAATATTTTACATTACATTTTGTCATTACAATCATGACATTAATCCTGTTGAAGATAAAATGGAGAAGTAAAAGAATCTTTGGTACTGATGGCAAGTCAATGCTAATAATGTCCCAAATGTCGGCTAAGTCACCAAACATTCCTGAGAGGCATTACTTTTATTACCAGGTTTACAAAGCTCACAGATGTCCAAGAGAACTGCATGAATAAGAGGATTATAATGTAAAAAAGTGCATATCCATTTCTAAGGGCATTCTACATTTTGCTCTTGTATCCTGTTTACTGCGCCAAAAGCCTTAGGGAGATGCGCAGAGAGCTAGCGCTGCCAGACATCTCCTCAAACAAAGCTATCGGTGCTCAGCAACCAGACTGAGGCATAGCAGTTGGCTAAACATGCTGTAAGTACTATATTAAAACATGACGGAGGAGAGACTCAGCTCAATGTGTCAAAATTCATTCAAAGATGAGTTTGCTTTTTTCTGAATGATGCGTCTTTCTGGCTTTTGTATCCTCATAAACGTATAAAATTGAAGAAAAATAATTGTAATTTGAAGTACAGATAAAAACTGATTAAATGATATACAAACTGTTCAAAAGTAAAAAAGACAGAGTTTTAAAAAGAAAATTGCTTTATTTCAGCAACGATGCATTAAATTGATCAAAAGTGATAGTACAGACATTTATAAAGATTTCAATTTTAAATAAATACTTTTTTTAACATTCAAAGAACTCACAGAATTCATCCTGAAAAACAAATGTATCACCATTTCCACAAAAATATTAAACAACACAATTATTTTCAAAATTGACATGAAAATTTCTGAAGGATCATAAGGACACTGAAGACTGGAGTAATGGCTGCTCATAGGAATAAATTACATTTTTAAATATGTTCAAATAGAAATGTTTTAATTGTAATAATATTTGAAAAACAGTACTGTTTATAAGCGAATACATCCAGCGATGCCTTGGTGAGCATAAGAGTCTTCTTTCAAAAACAAAAACAAATATTATCAATCCCAAACTTTTGAATGGTAGTATACGGCAGCAATTTTTACAAATTCACTTGATCAAATAACACCAAGTTGGAAACGTTAATTATCAATCTTAAAGTCAGAATTAAAAAAAGTTTTTGTCTGAGGTCTCAGTTTAAAATAACAATTTTTAGTGTTATTGCAACACTGTGGCCAAATTCACACTTCAGCAAAACATGACTTGTCACTTCTTGTAAATGCTTAATCCTGTTCTGTACAGTGTCCATAAGGTGAAAACAGCATTCAACAACCAAAAAATTACTCTTTTAAAATGAATTTTGTGACATATATCAAAATAGTGTATGAAATGAACTACTACGTCTTAATAATGCAGTGATATAATAACCACAATTACTGTCACAACTCAACCGACACTCTTTTGGACACTGACAGCTCTGAGATGTGTGTCTTTCTTTTCTTTGAGGTAACTGCAGTGAAAGCAAATTGCAGAGACCGAGGTACATGTCTTGTCTCATTTGCACATTTTGATACGGTCTGTCTTGCTCTATCACAGTTGCTTCCACCTGAGCCCTATATAGGTAACCTATATATTACGGTGGAGAGAGTGAAGAGCATATTACCAAAGTCCCTTTAAGACAAGTCATTTCACTCGGCGGCCATCCTTGAAACACCTCTCGGGCATGCAAGTGCAACTCCTATCTCTTTGAATGGGGAAACATCAAATTCTCCAAAGCTGTTTGCCAAGCTTTCGATTAAATTTCATATTTGTAATCACCAATGAAATCTGACAACAACTGTCTCATAATTTTTTTTCCAAACTCTCGAATCATGACAATTTTTTTATTTTTTAGGCTGGATCAAGCTAATGCGCATGCGCTGACCTAAATGCGTGTCTCTTGTGCCTCATTTCGGAGGCGCGCGTCTGCTTCTAACGGCAGCTGCAGTGACGCGATGACTTTACCAGTCAGCGATTGGTTCTTATTTAGAAGGCGGGACTTATTCCGCCATATTGAGCGTTGCACTTTCTCCCATTCAAAACAATACGAGTGACGCGTCTTGTGTTATTCTATAGTCTTTGATATTACACAAAACAGCTATGAACAAAACAGTGGTTTAATAGTCTAATTTGGTTAATTCACATAATATTGGTTTGATAAAACATAGCTAACACCAAAGGGGATCAGTTTTAAGCATCTATGTTTCTTGTTTATACTCTCTCTACATATATTAAATATTTTATATAAAATATTTTATGTTTCATAAATATTTGAATATTTAGTGTTCAAAAATACAGTAAAAACAATAATTTGTAAAATATTACTACTATTTAAAATAACCGTTTTCTATTTGAATATATTTTGAAGTGTAATTTATTCCTGTGATTTTCAGTGTCACATGACCTTTCAGAATACTGATTTGCTGCTTAATCAATGTTTAAAACAGTTGTAATACAGTTTTTTTCCCCCAGGATTCTTTGATGACTAGAAAGTTCAAAAGTATTTATTTGAAATAGATTTTTTGTAACAATCTAAAGGTCTTTACTGTCAATGTGTTCTCGCCGAGTAAAAATTAATTTCTTTCAAAAAAATTAGAAAATAAATTCTTACTGACCCTAAACTTTTTGTGAGACAAAAAAATGTTGCAATGGTTACCACTGTCAACTTGGGATGACGATATTGGATTTTTTTGTCAATATCACATATGCTGATATTTTTCAACTCACTTTGGCCAATAGCTGATACAGGTATATATTTTCCTTTTGTTTGGAAACAACACCAAGTCTCTCTTGTGCAGGGATTATAAAAAAAATATTTTTAATTCCAGTATTGAGCAAAAACTTGTTAGAACTAAAACATTATTAAAGTTCTTTTTATAATGAAAGTACATTGAAAGCTTTGAAACTAAGAAAAATCAAATCAATCTCTTGTTTTTCAGACAGATGCAATTGTAACTAACATTTTATTTGTGGATTTAACGGTCTACAGCAAACAAGAATTTGTAAACATTCAGAAAATCTTTTAGAGCTTCTTGGATTCAAGTTATTTTCATAATCTGACTGAAAAAACATATTACAAATTAATGAATAAAACATAAAATTATTTAATTTACAAGTGTTATGTTTCCGATCATGGAAACTATAGCTTCTGATCAAATCAGATTCATGATTTTATGACAGCAATTCTGCTTTATTTATTCAGAAACAAGTATCTTATAGTATAGAAACACAAGTATCTTATTATACAGTATTATTTGTGTATTTTACTTTTCATTTTATTAGTCTAACAAGTATAGGCTTACAGCACCCTCTATAAATAAAACGCCTTACCGAGCGGGCATTAGGACCCAGGGGCGGTTGCTGCACATCACTCTGTCTATACTCACATTCTCAAATTCAGCGCGGTGATCCAAAACTGTGAATCTAATCACCATTCAGCAAAAGTTGGTAACTGAGTTACTGCAGATGCATAATTAACATGTCTTGTTATTGACAAGGTATCGGCATAATTATTCATATCTGACCGATAATATTGTGCATCCCTACAGTCAACCATCATAAATTCAGGAGTAACTCCTGTATTCTGTTCACAATCTGAAGTGTCACACAAATGTCAGTGGCTAAGACAACTTAGCTCATCCATCACATGACACACACAATTTAAAGTCTACCATATTTGCACTCAGTTCCAGATACAGTTTCTTTTAGCCAATCACTTTGGAGTCATACAACATGACACCACTGATTGGTTGATGGGCTCACAAGAACAAGCTCAGTCCCAAACCCTTCACTAGCAACTATAGTGAGCTGTGGCGTACAAACATCTGTTGTTAGTGTCTCTCATTATGTGAAAATCTTCAGTTGCAACTCTGTGACATTAGCCTGAGGTTTTTCACACAGTAGCTTTTGCACAGCGGAGAGGATCAGATGCATTCAGAATATTTACAAGACTTCATAAACCCTTGAGACGCCTGCTGTCTATTTAACATGAGTGAACAAGCGTGTCACTTCTCACCACCCTAATGTCATGAAGCCAGCGCTCATGACTTTTCTCATCTACTCCCTGGTGCCTGGTTAGAGTTCCAGAGGGTTACAATCTGTACCTGAACATTAACAATAACAATCTGTTCAAGCACACATAAAGCAATAAGGCTCCTCTGTAACCAAGGAGTCAGTTACCAAGAAAAAGGAACCCTGAGTCACAACCAGAAAAAAAAGAATAAAAAGGACGAGGAAGAAAAAGAGGAGAAAGAAACTCATATAAAAAAGAAAGCGGGGGTGGTACAAAAAGTACAGTTCTCTATTTCAAGCCCAGTATTAATAAAAACGGAATTAAATGCATGATTGAGTTCAAGCCACAGTTAGAAACAACACCAATTTCTTCACAGCATCTACAGGCTTAGACTGCAACACAGAGGGTCTTTTTAGATTCATATATGAAAAGCAATTTGAGTTGCCCTGTATTCTGATACTCACTGAGGAAGGTTTCTTTTTTTGTGTGCGTATGTGAAATTATCATGTATACGCATGATATATAATATCCTCACATTATCACTGCTTTTGTCAGTTGCAGTGAAAAGGTAACAATGTGTTTTCTGTAGACAAAATAAAGCATTCCACAAACATTCAAAAAATACACATACACTGATCTACTAGTGTTTTCATCAGGAAGTTAGCAAAAACTAAATAGAAGTAGCATTAGAATAAAGGGTGCATATTTTGGCAGCATGAAACAGAAAATTAATTGGCTTATTGGTTTTGGCCAGGATTATAATATCAGTGCATCTGTAATCAGAGTTACAAAAAAGTTTCAGTGGAGTTCTATATAGAATTCTAGGGTCCTTGGCTCAATTTATAAAGAACATGTTATGCCAAAAAGGTTTTATATAAGGAGAAATGTATTAAAGGGGTACTTCACTGCTGGTATAATGGGCTTTCACTAAAACTTGGCTGCCTATACAGTGGAAAGGCAAAATAATTTTGAAATCGGTTCTACCTCGCTAGAGAAAACAAAGAAAAACGGCTATTGTCTTCCCTTTTGCCAAATAGGTAGCCGTAATGCACACTCCCACCAGTATGCTATATACGCTCACCAGAGTCAAATACCGCCTTTCTTTAGTAGGAAATACTTCTTCAGAATTATTTACTCATGATGGTGTCGACTTGTAATGTTCCTGGGTGCAAGAATAAAAGAACAAAGAATGAAAGTTTGCCAGGAGTGAGTTACTTTCGGTTTCCAGTGAAGAATCCAGAGCTTTGTAGGCAGTGGCTAAAGGCTGCAAAGAATTGTAAATACAGAGAGAACGCCACTAAGCAAAAACTGAAAAACCTTTATGTTTGCGGAAGCTAGATGACTCCGAACAAAGTGTTTTAGGCCAAACGGAAGGGAAAAAAATGAAAGAAACTGCCGAAGTTAGTTCCACCCGAAGCAAAACGCCGTAGCTTTCAGGTAAGAAAGCTTCTGCCATAGTGTTCCATTTTTACCACAATGCTGTTTAAAGAGTAGACATAATTTGATACAATTTCCAGTGATAAACCTACTCTTAAAATAACTCTCTGTCGATCCGACTGTCCATAGGTGAGGAAGTGTAATCTGTAGTTTTCACAAAAGCCATGGAACTGTCAAAAGATTTAGCTGACAAACGTGAATTTCTCTGTCCAGGTAACATGAGTAAATATTGTTCATTTACATATACTACCGACATTGTAACAATACAAAGCAGTTTGAAAATCTCTGAAATCGCACTTTAAATTATTGCATTATACACTGCCTGTCCAAAAAAAAAAAAAAGTTGCTGTTTGGATTTTAATAGGCAAATACTTAATCTATGAATGGATCATTTTTACAGTGATTATTATGTTTCTAGCATGTTATATGTTTGGCAACGGTTACTTTAACCTTTAAAGATTGAATGTGTAGCTTTTCATTTCTTAAACAACCATGTAGGAAGACACATCATGGCCATATTCCAGGATGACAATATCAAGATTCACCAGGGTTAAAATTGTGAAAGAATGGTTCAGAGAGCATGAAGAATCATTTTAACACATGAATTGGCACCTCTGAGTTTCTGAGTGATGCACCTCTTGATGGAAATAACATCACAACATTTATTTCCATCGAGAGGTGCATCATTTTTTGGTCAATATCTTGTATTGACAATGCAAGAGGTGAGCACTCTGTAAAGTCTCCTTCAGCACATCACAAAAACTTACACTGAGGTTAAGGTCAGTACCAATTCATGTATGAAAATGATTCTTCATGCTCCCTTCCAACAATTCTTTCACAGTTTGAGCCTGATGAATCTTGACATTGTCATCCTGAAATATGGCCAAGATACATCTTAATACATGGTTGTTTAAGAAATGAAAAGCTACACACTCCATCTTTTAGGGTTAAAAGTACCGTTGCCAAACACAAAACATGCTAGAAAAATAATAATCACTGTAATAATGATCCATCCATAGACTCTTAAGTATTTGCCTATTAAAATCCAAACAGCTACATTTTTTTGGCCGGGCAGTGTATTTTATGTAATATATTCATGTTTAATGGGTTATTTTTATTTTTTCTAGTGATAAAGTTTGTTCACAAGCTGTTTCAATTTATACAATATATAATTAAGATAAAAAAATGAATTCAAACAAAATGTATTAATTAAAACTAAATCCATAAAAGGATCCCATAATGGGAACCACTAAAAGGTTCTTTATATATGAAGCGCCTGACAGAACCCTTTAAGGTTCTATATAGAACCTTTTCTTCAAAGAATGTACAGCACAAGTGAATAAACCTACACAGCAATTATATTGGACTCTGAGTGACCACATTAATCCACCTAATTTCCTTGTATGTGCTCCATTTCTTATTGCAACATATATCTCACTTGTTTACATCTAGACAGAATCCCTTTTTCAACTCCCCAGAAGACTTAAGGGACAATAACTGTCATTTCCTTGTGGTGAATTTTTATGAGAACAGTGGCTATTGGGTGGAAAGGAAACACACTTGCTCAGAAAAATAAATATACATAGCATCCCTGGTCCATCTACTACATCTACAGTTTTTAACAGACAAACCTTCAAGGTTTATAGCACAGATCCGCATTTATGAGTCCATCTGTGCCCACGGCCTGTTTAAACCTATAAGGAGATTCACACATTGCTGATGACATTGCTAAACTGGGCATTTGTGTTTCGGTTCACACACGAATAGGGTCCAAAACAAAAAGGAGGAAACTCTGCAAGTCATGATAAATGTTTTTCAATAGCATTCAGAATATTTGTAAAAGCCAAGATCATAGTGACTACAGATTTATACTCAATTCTATTCTGAAAACAATCATGACCTCAAACTACAACTTACTATGCAAGATTGAACTGATCCACATTCCTCACTGTTTATATCCTTACAAACCATGCAATTCATGAGTCAGCTGACCAGACTATGTGGCCTACTTACATACTGTTTTTGAAAAATGTATTAGTATTATTTTTAGATCCACATTCAAGGTTAATGAAGTAGGTTGCAGAAACTGTGCTGGTGATCAAATATGATTATTTTTGTGCACAATTCATGTTTTCCATTGGCTTGATCTTCCTTGTCAACATGCAATATCTGAGCCATAATCAGAAAACAGTTTGTTCTGCCCACAGTAAATATAATTTAATTAGGTCTTAAAGATAGTGAAATGGCTTGACAAGTGTAGTTTTCTTTACTATGATAACATATTCCCAAAGCTATTAAATCTACACTCAGAAATAAATGTGTCACTGGGGAAGGGACCATCTTTGCACCATATAGTTCATAGTAGTACATTAAGGGTACATGTTACTACTCTAAGGTAATAAAATGCACCTTTTAGGGGTAGATAGTGTACAATGTTGTCCTTTTAAGAGTTCTGCCCCAGTGAAAAGCTGTTTTACGGTATACCCCTAAAGGTACAATATTTGCACATTTTTTTCGGACAGTGTATAATACTTGACTATAGCAGTGCATAAGTGTTAAATTGCCAAGACAGCAATTGGGACTCTCTCTCTATGGACACAAAATAAACACAATCCCTGATTAATATCAGCTTACCGATCATGGCAAAGCTGATATAAAGATAAATAAGGGTCACGGAGGTCTTACTGATTAATACTGATTAGAATGTGTTTTGTCTGTCTTTGTGTGTCCACAGTGGCTTTCTCTGATCTACTTTGGGATGAATTAATTGCACAATTCTTACATGTGTGAAAACACACTTCTGCACCCGTTAAACAGAAACGGCAAGAACAGAATTATTCTAATGAACATTTAAGAAGCACAAATATTTTTCATGTGAACATTTGCTTTCTTTTTTGAAAACTGCATAGTTTAAAAAAATGAGCAATACTCTTTTGACATATACATCTGAAACTGCCTCAAGGCAATAAATGCTGCAAATTGGCTCATTTCAGCTGGGAAAGTGAGTCACGTCACATCGCAATTATCTGCAATCTCCCTCTTGCTCTGTGAATTTATGGTAAGCAGATATGCAAGGGCATAAATTTTAATGAGGAAACATCCGCATCTGTAGTATTTGTACATTATACTCTAATGCATGTTTTAACTACAGCCCACATGGGATGAATGCTTGAAGCAGTGATAAATTAGATGAAAGCTATAGTGGAAAGGATGAATATATGGATATAAATCTCACCTACAAATTTCAAACTTTTGGGATCAGTAAGATTTTTTTAAAATCAATTAATACTTTTATTCAGCAATTAAATTGATCAAGAGTGGCAGTAAAGGCATTTATAATTTGACAAAATATTTCTATTTCAAATAAATGCTGTTCTTTAAACTTTTTATTTATCAGAGAATCCTGACTCAAAGATTAATTGAATTAAAAACATTCAAAATCAGATTAATATTAGAATTTGATCCAATTATGTGTGACATGAAAAGTATCTGTTCTGATTGACTGCTATAACCAGAGCAGGGACGATTTCTTTAAGACTGCAAGGGAAGCTCGGCTTCCCTTATAATGTCACAAAATTAATGGTCAAATATGTACTATTGTATTAACATTTTATTGACTAAAAATGCGTTAGAAAACGTTCATCTCAAAGACGAGTTCGTTCAGAATCAGTTACATATAGCAGGTCGGCTGACTCGATTTCCTTCTCATACATTCCCGCAGCGTCACAGTGCATTTCCCTATTGAAGCCCAGCATCCATTGACTTCAATGGGGCTGCTTTGAACGGGTTTTTTCAGCGCTTCGAAACTAGACGGTCATTGGATAAACGCTGCGATTATGTCCCGCCCACGGACGCTCAGCGTCTCTGGGGGTGAATGGGGAGTGGGCTGGCCCGGACTCCGAGCTTCTACGTGATGATTGGAGGGTCTGTCGAAAGACTGCATCTCCTTTTGACTGACAGCGATTCTGTACTATAAGGAATCACTGAAGCTATTCGCGCTCAGTCCCATCGCGGATTTCTCAAGTTCAGTCGAAATAAAAACTGCTGCAACCTATTTCTTTGAAATTTGCTTGGCGAAATTGCTTGATTTTCATCATACATTTCACACAATTATACACCACATTCCTTGTTTCAGTTTTACAGAGTTTAATATTTTTTTTTTTAGATCGTTCATTCATTTATTCCTTCATTCATTCATTCATTCATTCATTCATTCATTCATATAACGTTAGTAGGCTAGGCTAGCGTCTTGGGTGAAACTGCGCACTATGGCAGACGGTGCTAATATTGTCGACCTGATTTTGGCGAAGCCATTTGAAAGTGTTCCTTACGAGGAAAAACTTAGAATTAGTCAATCCAGGGAAATTTGATGACATGAGACAGGTATTTCCAGAGGAGGCCTTCCAAAGTGTCCTGAAAAGTTATGGCCATCACTTTGATTCAGGAAGACTGAGGTCAGAACTTCAAGTCCTGTATTCAGATCAGGACTTGCAGGGTAACAGGGGAAAGCTGTGTGATTACTTGGTGTTCCTTAAAGACATGGAGTTGGACAGTGCAATGCCTCAGCTTTACAAACTGTTCTCATTAGTGGCAACAATTGGAGCTACATCTGCAGGTGTAGAAAGGAGCTTCTCCTGTTTAAAGCGACTCAAGTCCTACACCCGAAACACAATGGGCCAAGGCCGTTTAAGCAGCCTAGCTCTGCTGGCCATTGAGAGGACACTGGTCAAGTCACTTGAAAAGACTCCTAGTTGGTACGACAGGGTCACAGACCATTTTCTTGAAAAGGAACGTAGGGCTGAATTTACTTTTAAATAAATAGACAATTTTATGATGTAGGCCGAAAATGAGCTTTCCCTCTCTGACAGACCAGTAGCCGCCACTGAACCAGAGTAAGCTAATATTTTAGAAATCCAAACAGCTGAATTCTGCCATATACAATTGATTTTCTGAGTAAGGGGATTTACATTTATATCTACCAAACAAAATGAATGCCAAACATGAGTGCTACATGACAGTCACAAGAAATAATTTTTTCCCCACTATTCTCGAGTCTCTAAAATTACCACAAGAGAATAACGGGAAAGAACGCACATATCGCGTTTCTCTCTTATTATTCTCTCTTTTCTTATCATTTCACATTCTCTTTTGTGTCACTCCTCTTTTCATATCATGAAAAGCTCATTTTAGCTTTTGCTCCTCATTTTTATACACTATTATCGCTCTCACTTACAATCTATATAATCCTATCAGCCATCTCACTCTGCCCATAAGTAACCCCTCTGGTTTTTCCCAGAAGTCCTAGTGACGTGGCTTTAGAGCCACCCTGGACTCTATTCCCAGCTGGGATGCCCTCTCACCCTTTCAAAAGCACTGCAACTCCCCGACCTCATGTTCATGACATTCTAGTGTTACCTGGAAATGTCCCAGTATGCTTACATTCTGTTAATCAGTTAAGGCCACTTTGCAGACCTCGCCTCATAAGGAAGATTTCTTGCCTTGATTTTGCTAAAAGGGGTCATATGAGGAGGAATAAAACTTTCCTTGATCTTCTGAGAAAAAAAACCTAAAAAACATCAACATCCTATAAAACAAACTGTATCCTCAGAATTTAAAACTGCCCTAAAAGAAGAAATATTACTGAAAATTGACACCAGAAACCCAAAACATGAGCTAGACCGCCTATTAGGGTGTAACGATACCCTCATGTCACGATTCGATACATATGTACAATGTACTTTAAATTTGGTATTACATTGGGGGTGTAAATGAATAGGCTTGGACTTGGTGCTGGTAACCCAAAGCACAGGGGAATGGTGACACCAGAATAAAAATATTCATGATTCTGAAACTAAAATTACAGAATTATTTTAGATGAATATGCTTGCATTCTTTCAATGACTAGATATAGGCCTATTTAAAATAATGCAGGCCACTTTTTACTGGTAACCTAAGACATTTGGCATTATTCAGGACCCACAAATATTCCTCCATTGCAATATTACACATTATATTCAACATTATATATACAGCTCTGGAAAAAATTAAGAGACCACTTAACATTGATTTCTGAACTTGGAGTGGTCTCTTAATTTTTTCCAGAGCTGTAGTAGTTTAATGTAGTACTGACATTAAAACTCTGTAAACTTGAATTTTTCTCACAGTAATTTTTATTTTGGGTGAACTATACACAATACACACTATCCACGATACATATTGTTGCATTTTTGTATTGCGATATATTGTGACACGATATTGTTACACCCCTACCGCCCACATTTACACATCAACAAATGAAGAGTTCAGATGCAAAAGCTGCTAAATGAGAATGATATTGAGCGAATGCTCTCCGCACATAGCATGCGTTCGTCAAATACTTTTGCTTCAAATCCGCTAAATCCTAGCATCAGCCCATTCAGAAATAACTGTTTGTCAGCAGAAACAGCTAAATGCCACTTCCCTTTGTCAGCAAAAGCCTCTAGGTCCACTGAAGAACCAATCGGAAGATGCGAATCGAATCATACATTTTCAAGATGAATGACGGCGTGTGTATAAGCTGGCTTTCCGAGCTGCAAGTTATCATATTTTGTCCATTGTTATACAGTGGCAATGCCAGGATTTTGTGAATAGCATGTAAACACAACAGTGTTCCTTTTGCTGCTATAAAACTGACAGAAACAGACGTTTTACTATGTCTTGTTGTCCAAAGAGTTGGACTTGGAGGTTTTTGCAAAAAAAGCACACATGGACATGGCTGGTTTTGCAGCAAAAGACAGTCAAATTTGTTAAATACCAACGAACAAAAGAAAACATGTCAGATTGTTTTTGCATCTGAACTATTCAAATATAGATATTTGATATTAGATATTCCTAAACTAATCTAAAAAAAAGAACAATAAAAATAAAACATGTAAAAATGTGAAATGAAATATGAAATGTATGAAAATACAAACTTTCTACAAATAGTACCTACTGTTCTACATATGCTTCTGAAAATCCAAACATCAGGAAATAGCGGCTGAACTTTATTTTTAATGAGGTCCCTGACTGTTTCAATCTGTCCTTAACAGTTTGAATGGCACATTACAGCGCAGAATGGTTTACAAATCTGTCATTTTAAAAAGAGACTGTTATTTAAGGATGGAGCATGACTATATTTGACCCAAACCCACAGCTTGTAGCAAAAAGCACTATTTCTAATTTCAAATGCAAAGAGGGTGATTACAAAGAACTCTCAAAGGAACATCAACCTAAAATGACATCCATTTATTTTAAGGGATCCAATAAGGGATAGACAGTAATGCCTAAACTCTGATTTCTTAGGTTTTTTTAAAAACTATTTCATTTTTTCTTTTCTAAGTCCATACATAGGGTTGGTTACCAGGCATTGACAGTATCAAAACTTGTCAAAAATTAAACTTGTTAAGAGAAGAACACTGAAGTTTGTTTATCTTTTAAACCTGTTTTCTAATTTACTGATGAAACTATTGGCAATTATCATGATATGAAAATTTGACCAACCCTATTCATGGAGTTCAAGATATCATTCATGGAGTTTTGAACAAACCTTTTGGATGATACAAAGGTGTTTTTGAATGGCCAGTGTCTTTTCAAAGACATTTGTATCTCTGGAAGCATAAATAGCCCCTTGCCTTGGCTAAATGTGGTTGTATAATCGAGGGCCGTATAGCTCAGGATTGCTGCCAGTCTTTCATTACACTCTCTCTCAGTTTAAGCCTTTGTTTCCTTCTCTAGAGACAGAAATCCAACCCACACAACATGCTGGTGAAAGAAAGTAACTGTGTATGTGTGCAGCTCTTCTAAAAATAAGTATTTCATTCAGAGGCTACAGCAATCCCACTTTCCTCTCAAAAAAACTGCAGAACAGAACACCTGATGGGTTCACTGTCTGACATCCCATAATGCCATGCTAACATGAGGCAGCGAAGGAAAACGCTCACTGGAGTTTAAATGTAAATGCGACCGTCACATTAGCAACATGAGCAGTTTAGTTATGACAGTCTAAATCTGAGGCGCTCCAGAGAGGCTTACCACCAACACACAAACACCACTAATAGACTACACAGATGCAGAGGTTGCACAACATATTTGGACACTAAGACACACTTACTGTATGAATTTAATTGCACAGATAACACAATATCAAACAAAATGGTGTCTGTAAACAAATGCTTAATTAACTTCACTTTTATGAACCCTTTTTCAGGGGGTAACTCATTACAAGTAACCTAAGTTACATAATCAGATTACTTTTTTCAATTAACTCGTCAAAAAAATACATTACTTTTAAATTTACAACAAATTATCTTTTTCAAATAAGTAACGCAAGTTACTTTGTTTTTCCATTTATTGACTGACAGCTCTCCTGTCCCCATGTTGAGATTAAAGGATTAGTTGACTTTCAAATGAAAATTACCCCAAGCCATCCTAGCTGTATATGACTTTCTTCTTTCTGATGAACATGGAGAAACATTAATAACGCATATGCATTCTTCCAAACGCGCATGCCTATCCACCTTATTTTTACAGTTTACTGCACTTTGATATTCTTCTCGTTATTACCCTATAGCAGCTAATAAACCGGAAGTCTCACACATTCACAGAAAACACCTTATTTCCGCATTGAAAAATAAGGTGGATAGACTAAACACGTAATACGCATGTGCATGATGTCACCGTTTTCACAGATTCACATTTTTGCAGTTTAAATGGAGATAATAACAGTATCATTTTCAAAAACTTCCACTTTGAAACCAGTTTTCAAAAGTTGGCTTTGCAGGCAACCAAAACGCCGTTGTCGTGTAAATAGACGGCCAAAACCGTTTAATTGAAAATGGTATTGTGTAAACAGCCCCTTAAAGGATTAGTCCACTTTCAAATAAAAATTTCCTGATCATTTCCTCACCCCCATGTCATCCAAGATGTCCATGTCCTTCTTTCTTCAGTAGAAAAGAAATTAAGGTTTTTGATGAAAACCTTCCCTATTCAACCTATGGTACGAACGCGGCGCCAGTTCCGTTTTTTCTGTACGTTGAATAGGGAAGGTGTAGGACATACAGCGTAAGCTTTTTGAAGAATACGGAAGGCGGCCTGGCCGAAGTACTTGCGATCGTTTATGTTTATAAAGCATATACATTTTTTATTTTATTTTTGAAAATGACCGATCGTTTCACTAGATAAGACCATTATTCCTCGTCTGGTATCGTTTAAAGCCCTTTGAAGCTGCACTAAAACTGTAATTTTGACCCTTAACCGTTTGGGGCCAACTGAAGTCCACTATAAGCGGAATAATCCTGGAATGTTTTCATCAAAAACCTTAATTTCTTTTCGACTGAAGAAAGAAGAACATGGACATCTTGGATGACATGGGGGTGAGTAAATTATCAGGAAATTTTTATTTGAAAGTGAACTAATCCTTTAAACATCACATTTGTGTTTGAGCTGTACCCTCTACTGAACAGACCTAAAATTGCATTTCCTCATTTAAAATTTAAAATATTTAGCTTAAAGTACTAATATCTTTATAATCAGGGACGTGCACAGACATTTTGGGGGGCAGGGGCTCAAATGGAAAAAAGGGCACTTCTCAAAATTATTTATTTAAAAAAATAATAAACCCTTAAATATATTAAGACAACTTTGACTTCCCTCACACTCACGCAATTGTTTTATACTCCACAGATTTCTACAAAATAATTAGTTCACATATAGAGACCATGGTCTTCTTTATTCACTAGGTTTATCACAAGAGAAGTCAACAACAACTATTTTCAAGTAGCTATATATTTAGAATAAATGACTGCACCTAGGAGAGGGACATATAGCCTAGTTTCACTAATCATTTGTTTAAATCAATAAATCGTTTTAATTTTTTTGGTGTTATTGGAATACTTCTTTCATGAAGTGGACAATTTTAATATTTTGGTCCATTTTTGCTGCCATGTCTTTTACTCTAATAACTTAGTGGGGTGGGGCGGGGTGCGGGAGCGTGCGCGCGGGCATGAATGGCGCGTCGCGGAGTGAGGGCATCTGAACTCGACAAAGCCGACCTGATATAGTATTTTTTTTATTTGTTTTATTCGGTAAATATATTTGTTTGACAGGGAAGCTGTGCGCAAACAGGAATATATATTAATTTTTTTTTTTTAAAAAGCACCCCAGAAAAAAAGGGCACTTTCTCTCAAGGAAGAAAAAGGGCAGGGGCTCAAGCCCCTTTTTTGTCTATGTGTGCACGTGCCTGTTTATAATAAATAAATATAAATGCATAATAAATAATTAAATAAATATACATATAAGTTATAATGCAAGGCCAAATTTAGACAAAAATAAAATGTCTTTTCCTCATTATAATAGTCTATATATAGTTCAGTATGGTTGCTAGATGTACTGTATGTCACGTCACTTTAGGACAGCCATAATTTATCTGACGAGAAGCTAACAAATGACCACTTAGTCCTGGTCATCATTATGCAATCAGTGTTTGAGATTCCCACACCACAGATGTCTAGCCACACTCTCAATGTGGTTCAATAGCCACAAACAGCTTGAATCCTCTTAAAGTGTTCTTGTGAATTGGCTGCCAACCAGAACCTCAGGTAAAGCACACCAAAGGTGACTGAGTGTGTGCGGGTGTATGTGTTGCTGTCTATCTACTACAGCGCAGGAGGGCAAGATTTAGGGCAGCTACAAACCCTGAAGTGCTTAGGCACATCCAGACAGGAGTTTATCAGCAGCAGTCCCCAGCTCTCAGATAAGGGACTTCATGCTGCAAATAACCCTTTTGTGGTGACATGCTTATAACGTCTAAGCCAGGACCGGAGTGTTTAAGCTGTGAGCACGTCCAGGCGGAATCTACATACTTACTCTGCATTTTCTGCACTGATTTTAAGGGAAAATCTGCCAGAGTCTGTGGAATGTATTTAAACATGGTAAAATGATAAGTTGATAGCTGGAAGCATTAGTAAAATATATTTTCTAATCTGTTATTAAAAATATTTAATATTTAACAATTTTTCCTACTAACAAGCATAATCAAAGAATTGACCGGAAAAAACATAATTCATCCTCATCTATTCACATTTTAAAAAAATACATTTGTGGTGCCTGCTTATGAAAATGATAAATTGGCGATGTACTGATGTATAACATTTTGGCTGATACCAATATGCTGATAATTATTTTCATGTTATGGCTGTTACTGATAAATGAAATGCTTTTAAAAAGTGAATTTAGGCATCAAAACAATGTACTGAAATAAATATATTCATCAGGAGATTTACTAAATTCTTTTACATTTATTAGTGGTGCAACGGATCACAAAACTGAAGTTTCAGATTATATTACCATTTTTGAGTCACATTGGATAATTTAGGGGAGACAAATATAACTTTGCTTTCCATTTATTAGGCTACTTGAACACTTTAAGTATGATATCACAGCAACAACTACTAGCCCAACTAAAAACTAAAAAGTGAACAGTCACTAATAAAATAAGAAAAAATATATTAATTGCAAGCATAAATAAATACAATAGAAGTTACAAATAAAGCAAGGTACTTGACCTTCAGGTACAGAAATGTAATAATTAAATGTAAAATAACTGCATATTGTTCACTGTATAAATTAAATGTAATTAATCTTTGTTAAAGGGTTAGTTCACCCAAAAATGAAAATTATGTCGTTCCAAACCCATAAGACCTCCTTTCATCTTCGGAACACAGTTTAAGATATTTTAGATTTAGTCCGAGAACTTTCTGTCCCTCCATTGAAAGTGTTTGTACGGTAGACTGTCCATGTCCAGAAAGATAATAAAAACATTATCAAAGTAGTCCATGTGACATCAGTGGGTTAGTTAGAAGTTTTTGAAGCATCGAAAATATTTTTGGTCCAAAAATAACAAAAACTACGACTTTATTCAGCATTGTATTCTCTTCCGGGTGTGTTGTTCATCCGGGTTCACGACTCCGTAGTGACGCTGCCGACGTGTTATCTGGTGCGCCAGAGCTTCGTTTACAGTCTGAGGGAGACGCACGCTGTATTCAAGCTATTCTACATTGTTTGTATTTTGGTATTGCTATATTTTTTTAAATGGTGCGTAAGTGTGCATGTCGCGGATGTCCTAATCGGCAAAAACAACGACGTAAAAGTGCATTACCAACGCCGACAGATGAACGGATTCAATGGAATCAATTCAATGGAAAGGATTCCGGAAGAGAATACAATGCTGAATAAAGTCGTAGTTTTTGTTATTTTTGGACCAAAATGTATTTTCGATGCTTCAAAAACTTCTAACTAACCCACTGATGTCACATGGACTACTTTGATGATGTTTTTATTATCTTTCTGGACATGGACAGTGTACCGTACAAACACTTTCAATGGAGGGACAGAAAGCTCTCGGACTAAATCTAAAATATCTTAAACTGTGTTCCGAAGATGAACGAAGGTCTTACGGGTTTGGAACGACATGAGGGTGAGTCATTAATGACAATTTTCATTTTTGGGTGAACTAACCCTTTAAAGCTGTGTTTTATTGTTCGATAATTAATGACACTGATGGCAGCAGGTTTATTATTGCTGCCTGTCACTTTAAGAGCTAATGCAAAGATCCAATATACTGATTCCCGGTGAACGTGATTTGACCAAGTAGAACATGTTCCTGGATCAACATCCTTGTTCTTCCTGGAACAACATTTCAATCAATTAATCAGATTAGAGGGATAGGTTTACAGTTAATGTCAAGTTTAGGCTTACAACAAGGGTTAAGGGATTCTACACCATTGATATTCACCTATAAATTCCCTCTGATTTTAGGGATAAGTTATAGGTATGGGTTAGTGGTAGGGGTATGTTTAGGACTGTTTTTGGACAGAATTATGTTCCAGGATCAACCAAAGTTTTTTCTGATTTCTTTCTCAATTGTTTATGCTCCCTAGTGACAAAACGGACTGTTTATAAGAATGCTTGCTGAGATGGGTATTTTGAGATAATTTTCTGTTTATTTGTCCGTTCAAGCGCAAGGAGTCTGTAAACGTGGCTCTCTGTGTGTGCGCTTTGAGTGTGTGGAGATCACTTCATTAGTTCAACTGTGCATTTTAATTTATTGTAAAGGGCTTTGCTAAAATTGCTTAGTTTAACTTTTTTTTTTTAGGTATTAAAACTGGTTACTGTTTGGGTGATGACAATGACATTTTTTTTATTAGGGCTTTCAAGCCATTGAAATTTTTAATCAAATTAATTACATGGTGTGTCGATTAATTAATCGCAAATAAGAAGTTATCCCCAAAAGATTGTGTTAGATGAGAAAAGCATTGAAAAGACATTACAAAATGTAGTTTTAGAAATAAATATTTTAATACAACATATTACACAACTTTCAGAAGCTGCATCTAAAGTGGCATTTGGGTATATTTACACAGACTGTTTAATGCATTAATATGACATAAATATGAGTGAAAAATGAAATGACACATTATGAAACTAACTGCCAGAAGGTGGTGGCAAGTCGCTGTCTTAAGGCCCCGGTATACTTCAAGCGAAATCGAAGAACAAACTGGTGTGATGTCATTTCGAACAAAATCAGGCCAAAACAAAGTTTGTTTTGGGAGTTCGAAACAGCTTGCCAAAGTGAACTTCCCAGAAAAGTTTGCTCTGGCTGGTAAACACCTTCGAACTACCATTGGTCCGTGACAATTACGTAAAAGGTAGGTGCGCTCTGAGGTTCCGCCTTCTTTTTCTTTGACGTGGAAATCTTCTCTGGTTAATTTCTTCTAGGGCTGCACGATTATAACAAAAATCATAATTGTTGATTATTCCCTTGAAATTGTAATTGCGATTATTAATTACAATTATCACAATTTACACTGAATGATGAATTGAATAGCTTTATACCACTGTTTGAAGCAACTGCATGCCATATTTTTGTATAAAAATAAAAAACAAGCTGAAAACACTCTTCCTACATTTTTTATTGTTTTTCTATAGCATTAAACCTCACTATACATTGGTTTGGTTTCTTCTTTAAATAATAATAAAAAGTCAACAAGTGCATGGTATAATAATAGGGGCTTTTGCATTGGGTTGTTCTTGGAACTTAGATATAGGAACTAGCCACCAGTGTGGTTCCCCGAGAACTAATGTTCCCCTAGGGACTGAAGTGACGTAAACTGCGCTTGTTTTACTTTTATTTTGACGGTGCTGAGAACAGTTCAGGGTCAGACAGATCCTGAGCACACAGTGCTCACATTCTCTGTTTTCATTAGTTTACGATCTGTTTAACAGTCCTGTCTAATACTTCATTAGATAGAACTGTTATACAAAGAAAGTAGACAGTATATGAAAAAGTATTAGCTTTTGCTAATATCCAGGGGGCGGAGATGAGTAGGTTTAGGGATATGTAAAGTGGGAGGAGTTGGATCTGGATCCAACTTCGCCTCCTGGATCTCGTGTTCTGCACAGAGGAGAGGTCCTATCACTGTTTGTAGAGTTATTTCGTGGAGTAAATATATAGGCTGTGTACATGGCTTTTTAAAATGGTGGGTGTTGGTGTTTCGTGTGCGTTTGACATATCATCGTACACCTACGTCACTGGTAGCTCCTTTTCTGGTAGGTTAGACCTTTCACATTCTGCAGTCGTCGTGATTCGCCTCTCACAACGTAACATGCTCAAAACACACCTCTTAAACACGCAGAATAATGTAAGTGGATATTTTTCCTTGTAATCGTGCCTTTGAACGATTTCGAAATTGTGGCATCCGTAATCATAATCACGATTAGAAATTCGATTAATTGTGAAGCCCTAATTTCTTCTGTTGAATCCCTCAAGGTCGGACATCCTTGAGCAAGTGACTGTCTTTATGAATGGGTCACTGAATCAAGGGCTCACTCGATTCGTTAAAAACCATTCGTTCAATAATGAAACACCAGTGTGTGTTGCTTGGAGAAGCACAACATAAAATCAACATCACATTTGCAATCAGACATTCGGGAAAAAACAGCACTCTTGCTTGTGTGATACTGCTAAAAATTGATTGTGCCAAATTAACGTGTTAAATAGATAGCCCTATTTTTTATTACGCAATTACTAATAACATTAACTTCATCAAAGCAAATGACACTTGATATACCTAATTTCTATTAAAATTCCCGAAAATCTATTTGTAAATTTTTTTAAATTCACAACTTTCATTTTCGTAAACAAACTATAAGTTGCATATTGGTTATCACTTGATATTAGTGGTTTTATTAATAATTTAATAATACTATTAAATGCATTCCTGTAGCTCAAGCAGTACAGCATACCACTAGCAACAGTAGGTCAAGGGTTTGATTCCCAGGGAATGCTTCAATGGATAAAGTGTATACCTTGAATAAGTCGCTTTTTTTTTTTTTTAATCCAAAAAGTGATCCGTTCAAGTATTCCCTGGGAATCGAACCCTCGACCTATAGCGTTGCTAGCACCATGCTCTACTGGTTGAGCTACAGGAATGCATTTAATAGCATTATTAAATTAAATATTAATAAAACCACTAATATTGAGTGATAAGCAAATTTGCAACTGATAAACCCACAACACTTCAGGAAACAGCCAATACTCAGCACAGAATTATCATGCATGTTACTGGAATTTAAAAATAAGGTGTTTTATTAAGAATATTTTTTACAATTTTATTAGGATGCCAGCTCATTTTGATAATGCTGACAGTTGGGCACTGGATTTACTGGAGCTCATGGGCCTCATGTTGGGTTGAAGAGGCCCCAAGAAATCTAGTGACATGTGCCAGTCCCTGGAGCATCACAGTCATGCTGGAGTCATGAGAACACGTGAGCACTACAGTGAGACAAATCACACGCTCCCAACATCTCTAACTTCCTCCTTAAACATCAGTAATGCTCACTACATTCAAATTTGTGGAGTGTTTACACAGCTGCTCATAAAATAACAATCATAGTCTGACACATAGCTACATTAATTTTAATGTAAGAATATGATTTATAACAACTTATTTTGAAGATTTCTAAGGTTTCTCTATTCTATTCTATTTTGAATTAAACATTCCATTCATTTGGATTTATGTCCAAGTCACTAGCATCAGAACAGAATATATTATATAAGTAATGACTGTCTATTGGCTTTTTTATGCCACCTCTAAAAATAACAGCAACAGCCTTTAAATATGACTCCTTTGAGGAGTTTTGAACATGAATATGTATGGGAGGGCTTGCTGAGTGGAGGCAAGGAGGAGAAAGAATGGAGGTCAAGCAGAGTGAGATAACTGGGATATGGAAAGAGGGAAAGGGAGAAATAGAGAGGAAAAAGTTCAATTTAATTTCCCCTCAGCCTCAGTGTCTGTGGCGTAGCTGCCTCTAGAGAAGGAGCAAGCTGGCGGCCATCTGCGATCAACGCTTGTGCTTCATCCTTCAGCAGCCCTGATGGATCGGAACCTTCAATGTGGCGGACATGGACATTAAACTGATATTTTTTGATCTTTTTAAAAATCTGCATGTATGAATTACACTTTCACTGTTAAACAATATAAAACAAAACATAATCTCTGTACAAACCAATGCTATTTTAGTATCAATTATATACTATTATTGTTAATATTTTGATTTGAATTAGATTTGAATTTTATATTTTCTGTTAGAATTTAAATTTTGTTAAAGTTTTAGAAATTCTCTTAGTTTATTTTTAACTTTAGTGAACTTTGTTCATTTACACGAAAGCGCCGTTTTGGGGGCCTGAAAACGCAAGCTTTTGAAAACTATACTATTATTAACTCCATGTAAGCTACAAAAATGTGAATTTGAGAAAACGGTGGTGTCATGTGCAAGCATATAACGTGTTCAGTCTGTAGGCGCGGAGTGTTTCTTTACAAAGTAACATCGCCAACTACTGGTCTGGCAGCATAATATAGCATTTTTAATTGTTTTTGGAGGATATATGTGAACGGGGATTGTTTTGACAATGCTGTCATCTGTACGCGAAAAAAGCAAATGAAAAACTTCCGCTGTACGTTGTTGTCGTGTAAACACCCTGAGCTTAAGTTTTTTTTTTTGTGTTTAAATTACGTTTTAGTCATTTTAATACTTCAACAAACTAAACTAAAACAAAAAATGGCAACTAGCTGAAATGTTTTTTTTTTTATGGTTTCAGTTTTATTTAATGATATTAACCCTGGTACAAGCACATTTGCCTACTTCCTGGCATGAAAAACTGTTTAATATAATTTTGGTTGTCCTGTACTTAAACAATGATATGTTAAGATCGAATCTAAAGCATTGCACTTCTCTCAGAAAGCACTGGCTATTCACACCTTGTTTAACACAACAGCATTCCGACATATGTAGGCCAAAGGGAGAAACTCAAACACACTCACTAGAATACAGTTATGTTGCCCTGGCAACTGCCTCCATGGCATATGTCTACTTCAGATGGACTGAGTCAGTTCATCACCTGGATTGCTAGATTTGGGCTCTGACATAATCTGAGATGGAGTTTAAGGGTGTCCACATTACAGTAGCCCCCTAATGGAATACATAACTGACTACTACCTTTCAAAAGTTTGGGGCCGGTAAGATTTTTAAATTGTTTTTGGAAAAACGTCTCTTATGCTCATTAAGGCGGTATTTGTTTGATTAAAAATACTGTGAAATATTATTAATAACGGTTTTCTATTTTAATATATTTTAAAAATCTAGTTTATTCCTGCGATGCAAAGCTGAATTTTTTTGCGTCATTACTCCAGTCTTCAGTGTCACATGATCCTTCAGAAATCATTCTCATATGCTGATTTGGTGCTCAAGAAACATTTGTTATTAATATCAATGTTGAAAGCAGTTGTGCTGCTGAATATTTTTGTGGAAACCATGATACGCTTTTTAAGGATTCTTTGATGAATAAAAAGAACAACATTTACTTGAAATGGATTTCTGTGAACATTATAAATGTCTTTACGGTCACTTTTGATCCTTGCTGAATACAAATATTTCTTTTTTAAAAAAAATTTTTAAAAAAAGGAAAATGAAATCTTACCGACTCCAAACTTACACGAACAGTGGCAGATGAGGGAAATACTCAAAAAACCTGTATAGAAACCCAAATTTTTTCAGTTTGGTGACACTACACTAGTGCTGTTGAAATTGGACACTTCATTTTAAAAGACAAAAATTTGCTTTGAGGAGCAAAATGAGATACAGCCCAAGGCTCAGGGAACAGAGAGAGACAGACCAAAGGTGGCAGTCAGTACAGCCAGGTCAATGTCAGAGAACAAAGAGATCCTAAGTGCTCCCTAATATATTTCCTGGCAATATAACACTGCGAAACCCAAGACCTTCAAACTGAGCAATTAATAGGCCATTACCGACCCATCGTCCCCCAGCGCACTTTGATCTTACAAGTAGTTAGGTCTAAAGACACGGTTTCTTTTGAAGGAGACAGGGGGTTACCATCACACACACCAGTGTCCTTACTTTCACTTGTCAAAGTCCATTCAGATTTAAGGATCAAAGGATTTGAGCATGTCTGTCTAGGTGTGACGTGACCAGGCTTCTTAAATCAGTTCATGGCAAACACCCTGAAAATCCATGCTAAGAAATGACTTTCAAGACTTGCACAAACATATGTGGTCACAGAGAACATATCAAGCAGAATCGGAGTTGTGACGAGACTGTCGCAGCTGTACGGCTTTCTCTTTCCTGCAAATCAAACGCAGTGGGCTGAATTATCATATACTGGAGGCCTGTCAGAGAGCTTTTATCATTCTAATTAATTTGCCAAAAGGCTACAGCTGTGGCTATTTTTATTTGAGAATGAAGGAGGAAAAGGGAGAAATGAAAACAAAACGCCGTCAGTGCTACATGCGTTAAGAAGACAGATGCACGGATGACTTAGACCCACTGCTAGAGGGAGTCATCACTACCAGATGAGAAATGAACAAGCTGCAGAAAAAGAAGGATTTATAACCTTGGAAATATAAGAGTACAATTGAGTGAATTACAGAGCAGAATGCATAATATGACAAGTAAAATCCTTGCAATATTATGCAAGATCTATACACTCTTATAAAAAAAAATAAAGGTTCTTTATTGGCATCTATGGTTTTATGATGAACTATTAAAGGGTTAGTTTACCCAAAAATGAAATTTCTGTCATTAATTACTCACACTCATCTCGTTCCTAACCCGTAAGACCTTCGTTCATCTTCCGAACACAAGATATCCAAGGGTTTCTGAACCACACATAGGCAGCAACAACATTGAACCTTTTGAGGCCCAGAAAGGTAGTAAAAACATCGTTAAAATAGACTACAGTGGTTCAACCTTAATGTTATGAAGCGACAAGAATCCTTTTGTGCGACTTAATTCAACAATTTCTTCTCTTCCCTGTCAGTCTCCTACGTGGTTGACATTGTACACACATTGCAGCGCTTCCGTGTTTACGTGCGTCGTGCTCACATGTACAGCGTCGGCCAATACTGAGCAGGCGTTCGGACGTAAACACGGAAGCGCTGCACTGCGTTCACTACATCAAAAGCGTAGGAGATTGACAGGGAAGAGAAGAAATTGTTGAATAAAGTTGTTATTTTTGTTTTGTTTTGGTGCACAAAAAGAATTCTCGTCACTTCATAACATTAAGGCTGAATCACTGTAGTCACATGGACTATTTTAACAATGTCTTTACTACCTTTCTGAACCTCAAAAGGTGCAATGATGTTGATGCCTATGTGTGGTTCAGAAACACTCAGATTTCATCAAAAATATCTTAATTTGTGTTCCAAAGAGGAACGAAGGTCTTACAGCTTTGGGACGACATGAGGGTGAGTAAATAATGACAGAAATTTCATTTTTAGGAGACCTAACCCTTTAACATTCATGGAATCTTTCAGTTGGATAAAATGTTCTTTATAGTGGAAAAGGATTCTTCCGATTAAACATTCTTAATACTGAGAAAAAAGCCATCTTCTATAGTTATTTTTATGGCATCACTTTTATTTTTAAAAGTGTAGGTGCATGGTGGCTTCTGTTGTTGATTATACTAGCCCAGAGGTCTTCAACCCTGCTCCTGGGGACCCACTGTCCTGCAGAGTTTAGTTCCAACCCTAATCAAACACGGCAGGTGGAAATAAAGTTTGCAGGATAGTGGGTCCCCAGGAGCAGGGTTGAAGACCTCTGGGCTAGTATAATCAACAACAGAAGCCACCAAGCACCTTTTCCAATCCTGATTCTGGAGGACGACCAATAGTCCACATTTTGGATGTCTACCTTATCAAGCACCTGATGCAGCTAATGAGCTCTTTAGTAAAGTTCTCCAAGATCTGATATAGGTGTGCATGTTTTGGGGTCCCTCCAGTAACCGGGTTATATCCACCTGTGTCATGCTGGAAAAATAAAAGCACAGCAACATATGGCATTCCAGATTAGCCTTTTAGCTCATTAGGACAGTGACTCACAGGGTCACAATCTTAATCTCAATGTAATGACGAGCACAGTGGGGGGTGGAGAATATGCCAGACCAGCCACACTGAACCCCTCACACCATCTTATTCACCATGGAGCCATCACACCTGAAACATCTACCTATGGTGATATGGTAGATGCTGTTGAAGAAATAGCAACCAATGGGGTAGCCTATATTAATAACCTGATTCAAATTAATAATTAAGGGAGGGAAACATCAAATTGATGTTCCTTATGGTTTCCAGAAGTTCAAGAAAATCACAGGATTGAGCTCACCTTCAGGAAACGGGTTAGGCTGAACCACAAAGAGGAAAGCGTGCATCATGTTAAATAAAATCCCAATGGCTCCAGGCTCGTAATAGGCGACGGTCTCATAAACTCCGGAGGGGACGAAGCCGAAATCCAAAGTTCTCCGCGCTGGAGCAGCAGGAGTGCCGGGCTGCCCGTTCTGGAGTTCCCCGGACGTCAAGCCCCAGCACAGAATTATCAGTCCCGTTTTCCACAGCATGATTAGTTCTAGTGTTAAAGCAATTCCAGATGATGGAAGTGGAGGAAATTCTAGGTGTAGTTACTATGAGGGACAATCTCGGTGATTGCAGATAAACCGCAGGTCTCAAGTCCTGCTACCCGGCGAGCGATTCATGATGACCACGGTCTCCCGTGGCGAGCAGCTCCTGCAGGTTCACCTCGCGCCTCTCTGTCGGCTAGTCAGTCAGATGCCCCGCTATAATAACACGGCTGGTGAGCGTGAGCCAGTGACTACAGATTCTCTGCGCGCGCACCCCCTATCCGTGGGTTAACGGTCTCATCTCATGGGCTCGCGCTCGTTGCTCCGCCTGCCGGGTGTTAAAGACAGGGCAGATGAGTGACTCGATTATTTAATTTAGTTTTCAATCATTTACCACTTTCAAACACTGATGAAAGACTGGTGAAAATGTGACTGACTAAACACCTTTTTTCCATAACTGTTCACTCTAGTTCAAAATACGACACTGTGTAACAGTTGATTTGATTTCAGTTTCATGACATCAAACCAAAGTGGTGGAATGATTCGAGGGAATTTTTATACATTTATGCTGCCTTCACGTGCAATCGGAAATTTGATAATTCCCACTACTGAAGTCGTGGTTACGAGCTTATCGCATTCAAGTTTCGAAATGGGAGGGGTTCAATTTTTACCTACAAAACTCGTAGGCTATTTGCCATAATTCCGAGACATGTGAAGGCAGCATCTTATAGTAGGGTGACCAGACGTCCCCGTTTTCCGGGGACAGTCCCGGTTTTTGGTGCTCCGTCCCCGACTGGAGCTGTTCCCGGAAATGTCCCCGTTTTATATCTCGTTCAAAATAATCCGCAAATACATTGCAAAAAAAGTCTGGCCAGCATACAGCATAGAGGTTTCTTAATAGTGCTGTCAAAATATATTTTTTTCTAAACATATCTCTCTATTAAAATATGTTAAACAGTTCAATACCGCTTTTCTACAGTATCCATATACACCGACAGCGAGTTCACGCACACCGCAGACTACAGAGCCACGCCCCCTGTCACTCACTCAGAGCAGAGCCACGCCCCCTGTCACTCACTCAGAGCAGCGGCAGGCCTCGAGACTCTCGTTCGGTCCGGTTGAAGGGTTTTTGTTATAATATAACAACCTTGAAACCCTGTGCCGCCGTCAACGTTTCATAATGAACTGAAAATTTAAAACATAAATGGTCTCTACGTATTTTGCCAACGAACTAAAATCGAAACCGTGATGGCTTTGTGCCTTTATAGAACAGCAAAATTCAGCACAGACAGACTGTATCACTTAATCACTGTGTGTTTAAAAGAGAAGTGTGCACTTTGCTCACACGATCAGCTGGCGATTTGGTGAACAAAATTAAAGCTCAAGGATTTATCTTAGAAATTCTAGTATTTTAACTTCCCTATACGTTGTGTAAAGTAGCCTAACTAAAAAAAAAATATTTATTTTAAAGTGCATTTGTTACAATAGCCTATATGGATATTACTGTCATATGAATAATCATATGGGCCTAAAACATTATTATATTATTATTTTATTATAATAATTGTTTGGCATCCTAAAACACCTAAAACGATGTAGAATCTACATCACAACTATAAAGATGTTTGAACCCTCGTAATGTCCAGGTACAAGTCAATGCTGTTTCTTTGGTCAATTTTGCACACTGTACATGGGTTGAAGCTCTTCATTTTGAGCTTCCAAAGTGCACCAGATTGATGCACTTAACCTTAAAATGTACAAAATTTTGTTCCGGGGGGGCATGCCCTCGGACCCCCCTAGAGGAGGTATACCGAACATTTGACAAATTCCAATGGGAACTTTACTCAAGAATACTACAACAAAGCTCCTTTCACTAAAAAAGCTCCTGTCACTAAAGCTGTTAACAGAAAATTTAAATGTCACTGGACAAAAGTTGTAATTTCGTACAGTGAAAATGAAAATAATAAATTCAATAATAAATGTTGCAAATATTATTTGTGTTATCTCATATTTTGTAATGTGATTTTTCAAAATAGTGTAGGCTATAGTTTAATATTTTTTTGTAGTTAGGCCTATTGGCTAGTTATTTTGGTGAATTGTATTAAAACTAGACCAAAAATCCTAATAATAAAATTAAATGATAATATTTATTAATGTAAAATGTGGAACCCACAACAATAAAAAAAAAAAAAAAATCAAAAATGTACTGTCCCCGTTTTTTAATTAATAGATAATAACAAATGAGATTTTGGGTGGTATTTTGAACACTCAAATAGGAAAGGTCCCCGGTTTCCATTTCAGAAATCTGGTCACCTTATCTTATAGGCCTATTTAAATAGGTCACTACTTTCCCGTCTTTTGAAAAAATTCCTAAAAAAAGTAATGACATCATCTTCTAAGCAATTTTTTTTAGTTAGAAAACACCGGCACAAACATCAAATATTAGCAAAGGGTTTTGTGGTAGCCTTGGATGGTTCATCTTACTCAACAAAATAAACATATGGCTAAATATCAAAATGAACTTAAAATGTCTATAGATGTTATATTTTATGCAGTAGCCTAGCCTATTTTATAGTAAAATTTCCCTTGCCTTGGAAACTTGCATCAAAATGGTGTAAATTGAAAAATGAAAGTGAAAAAGGGCACTGCTCCTATAATTCTCTGATAGCCTACATGCAATCTGTGGTTGTGTGTGTTTTTATTTTATTTTTTATTTTTTTTACTTTTATAAAATAAAAAGATTCACTTGTGGATGGAACAGGTGAAACATTACTGAGTGAACAAATATCCTTCTTTATGAGGCTGAGTATATCAGCATTGTTTGTTGGTCCTGTAACATTTTCCTGTCACACAAACATAGTCCTACCGCATAGGGGAGAGTGGGGTAAGATGAGCCAGTGGGTAAGTTGACCCACCCCCTGTATCTTGGCAGTGAAATTTATTAATTTATTCTAATTTAGTTTTCATTTAATTTTACTCAGCAAACTTTCTGTTTAGTCTGTTTTTGGGAAGGTTACAACTTTGGTGTTCAACATATTGTTTCAGAAATGCAAACAATTAAAGATATTGAAATTATATTCTGATCATTTAAAATGATAGGAAATTACTTTAGATATTGTACTTCTTTTCCCTTATCTTGAGGACCACATAAGTAAAAAAAAAAAGAAAAAAAAAAGGCACATCTTACCCCACTCTCCCCCTAAAGCCTATTAGCGATCTCTGAAATCATAAGGAAATGAGAGGGTTGATAAAAATATTGTTCAAGCCCTAAAATCCAATTTTTATTTATGGGAAAGCTGGCAAAATCAGTCTCCAGAGTCATAATAAGGTGCTGTACAGGGAATATGTGGATGGTTATATAAGAAACACACATGGAGGATGTTCATTTTAAACTTTTGAATTTGATCTACTTGTTCAGCTTTTAACGTGTAAGCCAAACAAGTTCACCCACTGAGTGGGCTCAGATCTCCTACAACATGACTCATTTATTTTTTCTCTCTCAGAATTTATTAAGACATCAAAGCCTTTAAAACAAACAAAAACAGAAAGTACTTCATGTATTTCATTCATATACTACATCTACATGGAGAGTACTTTGTATTACACTTCTAAACTACTTAATCGGTCACCACAGTCCAATTTAACTTGACATTATATAACAGTTATCATTCATAACTTTGTCCCCTCTTACTGTGCAATTCCAAAAAGCCAATAGGATCATACTTGACAACAGCAAAAGGCCTTTAATTTACCCCCAAGCATGTTATTCCTTCATTATATTCAGGGAAACAACTGCTTAATTCATAAAGAATGTGAGGGAGGTTCAGAAAATGTTGTGAGTACATGATATCAGAGCAGGAATCCACATGATTACATTCTCTTTCTTGCAGTGGATTAAAGGATTCTGTAAAGAATGCAATGGCTGCAGAATGTTTTGTGTGTCAGACATTGCTGAACAAAAGCGAAATCCAACAGTGTCAAAACCTTGACGATCTGTTTGGAGAAGAAAGAATTCTTTTCCGACATGGCAAGCAGTAAGATGACATTACCATGGTCGCATCAGTGGGCAAATACACTGGGTAGTCCAGCAAAACACTCTCATTAACTTCAATACTTTGAAATACCATTAAGGATATCTACAGTTGCCATTTTGCTCAAGAGTAAAGTTACAAGAGGATTTCTTTATTCTAAAGCCAAATGACCGTGCAGTTGCCTTAGAAACAACCTACAGCTCTACCTCCTCCGCGCTTACTGCATAAGCATCAAGTAGGTACCTGGTCTCTGGAGGTCATGATGGAGAAGGACAGGGATGTTTGTGGTGGGTGTAAAGAAGGTGAACATTACCTCATGCACATGGAGATGGAGATGGCGGCGGCGGCTGAGGGCGGATTTACTAGCTGTCTGTCACCGTCTGTGAATTCTGTAGGAGAGAAGGTCATAAATTGGCAGATTACCGTCTCAGATACAGTTTAAAACCAGAGCATAACACAGAGAATGCATTCTGATTGTCAAAACTAAAAGGTGAATAAAAACGGTAAAATACTTACAAGATGGCGACCAAAAATACACATTTTCCTTCTATATTTATATAAAATTTCACCTAAAGACAACAAAACAATATTGATATAGGCCAAACAAAAAAAACACATGGCACAAATTACAAAACTACTTTTATTTGCCGTCCCAAAACAGGGATGGCATTACATAAAAACAAATGATTTAGTCCTGTGCAACCCTGTTCAGAATTGGTCATCTGATTTTTAAAATGAAAACAGAACAAAATACAATATACTGAAATGCAAATGATGCACATTTCAAAACATGGCAGGTACACTTCTGTTAAGGTAAAAAACATTTTCATGACGGAATATCCATTTCAAGTCACTTGGCTTTTGGTACCTCTGCATCACATGACTGTATACTGGAGGTAACTTCCAGACAGGCTGTACAGATTTAGACTGACATTCAACTTTCCCCATTGCAAAATCAACTTCTAACATTATAAAATAGTATAAACATGATATTGAACTATTAATTACTGGATAATAATTTAGTTACATTTAAAACAACAAAATACTTATATCAAACAATATAGTCTCTCAGAATATGATTGGTCACAGACGATTTGAATTTCAAAATACGTTAACAATGTGCATTCAAACAACACTCCTATTTTATGTTACACTTCATATGAAAGTTATTTGCTCTTTCATAGCTGGTGTAAATAGGTCAATATCATACTCATAAACAAAACAAAAATACTTTGTACAGCTTAAGACAATATGGCAAAACAGTGCAAAGTTAAGTCAGCTGGATTGGCACCTTGTATATTATACAGAGCTGAATTATCAAGCAGCCTGGCGTTAGGCTAGTCAAACCTTCCCTTTCTTTTGAACAGATAATGAAAAAAATAAATAAAAATAGTACTGTATCTGTTATAATACAGACTTCAACTGTACCAAATAATACCTTTACAACTTCAAAAAACAAATATTTGGCAGACTAAACAAATCTAAGGGCAGCTTCATTAGCAAACCTGTTTAGCATAATATTTTAAGCCAAAAGTGTCAATATGTTCAACTTTATCTATTCATTTAAATAAGATGCAAAATTAGTTTTTTTGAGTGTTTAAAAATAAATATATATTTTATGCTCTTTAGTTTCTACTCAAAGACAAATTATGAGTGGGAAGAGTCTAGTTTATAAGACGTTCATGCCTCATTTATTGTTCAAGATGTTCTGTCTCAGATAAAATCGAGACAAACGTATCCTAAAGCAACATCTACTAGATTCTATTCATCGTGATATGCCAGTCTGCCGAGGGCGAACCGATTCTTTGTTTTGATTTGAAATGCTTTATGCACTCAATCTGCTTCCTTTGGTAGATATTCCACAGGAATAGAAGCAGAGGGGATGGCAAAATGAGTAATTTCCAGTTAGAGATAAATAGTAGCAACCCCTGAAGAATTCACTCGAAAGCCCCTTGCAGTTATATCAGGCTCATACTCAGAGTCTCCTCGACTTTCATTCCTGAGCAGTTACTGTGGTGATGGGGTTAAAGTTCACCCGATTCGGTTGCCGCATATTGTGAAGCGGTCGATCTCCAACAGATCTTTTTTTGTGGTTCTGTGTGTAAGTTCAGTAGATTGTGGAGACTCGCTGCTGTTCTCCTCTGGTTTAGGGGGAGAATCTGGTGGCGGATCACTGGTCACCTCAGTTACAGGGGGTGGAGTCACGGGAAAAGGCTTCACCCTTGGGGTAGGTTGTTTGGTGATGGAGGGTCTCTGAACTTTAGGTTCAGCTAAAAACAGAGGTAAAGAAACAAAGTGACATGATTCTTCGAAATACTCTTCTCCACGCAATACATAATGTGTTTAGAACACAGACTGTCTGAACTATTCCTTGAATAATCAAAACTGGTGTTACCTGAGGGTGGGGGAGATTTGGCAGGTTTGGCTTTCTTGGGAGTTTGTTTTGAAGTTTGAGCAGTCGGTCTTTCAAACAGCTTACCCTCCATGTTAGCTTCTTTCACATATCGACAGGACTTTCCCAGAATAATTATACTATTCAACACTTTCAGTGTTATCAATCTGCAGAATCAGAACAAATCATTATTCCAGTTACTCCATCATTACCCCAGTCTTCAGTCACATGATCCTTCAGATATCATATTAATATACTGAATTGCTGCTCAAGAAACATTTTTATTGAAAATGTATGTTGAAAATATGTTGAAAACAGCTGTGCTGCTTAATATTTTTGTGGAAACCGTGATACTTTTTTTTTTTTAGGATTCTTTGATGAATCAATATATTTGAAATAGATTTTTTTTTAAAATGTCTTTACTGTCGATTTTGATCAATTTAATGTATCCTGGCTGAATAAAAGTATTAATTTCTTCTTTTAAAAAACCCAAACAAAATATACACCTCACTGACCCCAAAATTTGAACAATAGTATATTTATAAAAAAAAACAAAAAAAAACAACCAACCAAACAAACAAGCAAACAAAACAACCCAGTCCCTACTTAATCAAATAGGTTCACCAAATAATTTCAAAACTATACTGGGACAACCACCTCTACTGAGAAATATTGTTTCTATTTGTAGGGATGCTACTGCTCAAAACTGTTCTCAGAATCCATTCACAGACTGTATATTAACACAGCAGGAAAACAAAACACATAGTGAGATATACAGTCAAAAAAATGATGCATTATGTGATGGCAAGTCACTTTTAGGTAATTGATTTTACCCAAGATAAAAGAGGAGCAGACAGACAGATGAGAGAGCGCCCTGGATCTTCACTGAGCTCATCACCACTCGAATCAACTAAAGGAGATGAAAACAAAACCATATCAGTATCACATATGCAACGAGTATTAATTTGTTGTTTGATGAGTCATTTTACAGTTTGGAATAAGCAAGTTGGCAAGCTAACAACATGATACCCTAATCAGCATAATAATACATAGTACACAAATATAGTTTCAGAGAGTATTCTTTGGCTAAAACTTATATACCTGGAGTAGCTTAACAAGTGAAAATAATTTCTCACCAGTACAGCAAGAGGCAACGGAATGAAGCCCATCCTTCTCGCCACTGAATCGCTGTAGTCTGTGTAGGCCTGTCCGTAAATCAACCACATTTGTATTCTATTATTTTTGAGCTTTTTTCTTTTTTTTTTGCCATTTTATGCTGTTTACAGATACTAGTGCTGTCAGATTTCTTTTTTAAATAAAAGGTATTTTTTAATTATTACATTCAAATTCAAATTCATTAAAATGCAAAAATCAGACAATAAATGATCACTTACATTTTGTTGTCGACTGCTGACAAGTTCAAAGGCCAAGCTGGCTTTATATTCACTGTAGACCTAAAGAACATGATGGAAACGAAAAGTTAATATGGCCCTGTCTAAAATGGCACACTTGATATGTACTTGTGCTCTTGAGATGGATTATCTTTGAAAATAAAGTACAAATCTGTGGCTCTCACATCAGCTGTGATGTCATTGAATTTTGTGATGAAGGCGTGCTTCACAATGTCAACCGCAACCTCAGACGTGATTACCATGAAGACATCAGGAAGCAGAACCCAGAGGTGATCTGCAAGCAATACCAACACTATTAACAGATTAACCAAGCATTTTTGAAATAGTAGGTTAAGTAATTTCCACAGTCATTATGAATCTGCCTCATAAAGATGCCAAGGATCCGAAAAATATTATCTGGCACTACAATAAACCAACTACTAGACTAAAAATAAAATAGATTCCACTTTAAAAATGTCTGCCTTTTAATTTGAGTCATAATCCAGACCTGAGTTCCAGGAAAACTGCTCCATGTTTCTCAGGCACACGATGAGGAGCAGTACGTAATTGGTGAACCGTTCCTTGATATCTGTAAGACAGAAATATAAACCCAACACATGAGCAACAAAGTCTGCACATCTTATATATTATATTCACAAAGCTACTCTCTCCAATCCCTAAAAAATGCAAGGGGAAACGACGGTCCACAAACAAAGCTTTTAGATTGTAAGACTTCAAAGGATGGTAATCCATACGATGCACGCAGGTTGTGTATGAACAGTAACTTGAGGATTTCTTTCATCACAAAGACTTAAATGGGCGACCACAAGTGGCCATTTGAAGGTGGGGAGAGAGTTAACAGCAAAAGGCTGAATAGGTGCTGATTACTGTATTAAAGAGGATGGGCCCTGTAGGAAAGAGGAACTTAAACGGCACCACAGCCTGTCAGCATCTCACAGAGTGTTATCAGAAAGCTCTTGTGAGCTTTGATTAGCATTTCAAAAAGATGCTATGTTTCTGAGTCAGCTCACACACAGCGTTCAAGACTGCAGCTTCACCTGCCTGTCAATTAAAGAGTCTCTAAGTGATTATGATGATGTACAGCTTGCATATTTCCTGTGTATAATTAACATTAAAACCACGTGTTGCACAAACAAAATGACCATTATTTTTTGGACATTTTGCATGGATGTACCAGAGTATCCTTTGCAGCAATTTAAAGGGTTAGTTCACCCAAAAATGAAAATTCTGTCATTAAGTACTCACCCTCATGTCGTTCCACCCCTGTAAGACCTTCTTTCATCTTCATCAAAAATATCTTAAATTGTGTTCCGAAGATGAACGAAGGTCTTACGGGTTTGGAATTAATGACAGAATTTTAATTTTTACTAAAAAAAGAACTAACCCTTTAAATAATTTAAATAACATACTAAATAAAATTATTAATTAATATATAATTTATATTTTATATTAATATGTAATTTATATAACAAAATTAATATATAATTTATATATAAATCGACTTCCATGTGGATTGTCTGAAAAACTAGTTGAGCCCATAACTTGGTTGGTTTCGAGACTCACCGCTGTTAGACATCTGAAAGAGGTTGTTCTTCTCAAACTTCTTAAACACACTTCCCTTGATTTCCACAAACTGAAACATGAATAAACACATGCCTGTAAAAAACATGATTACAAAATTCTAAATGTATATAATTACACAATATTCCCTGAACGGAGATTTGAAGATTCTGCTGTTTGCACATAAATGTGTTTGTGTGTGTGTGTACACTTACGTTGTTGGACATCATAATGGTGAGCAGAGATTTATTATGCGAGTTGAAGGCCACATTTAGAGTAGAGGCCTGGACCATGATGAGGATGGCATGTAGAACTGAGACAAATATACACTGAGGAAAACAATTGTATGTCATGGATATTATGTTATGGTGCTACAAGTTGCAGAATATTTAATCCGATCCAAGAGAACAGTATTTATATCAGAATTTTTATAAAAACAGAGATCAGACAGGAAATTCTGTTTGGATAAGCAATATGACCAGGGTTTGTGGAAACCCCTAAATTACAATTACACCACAACTCCTTCAACATTAATATAAAATAAAAGAATAAAGACACCCACATGAATTATGACATCATGAAAACTTGGATCAAGTGGTTTCTTTTATTGTCCCAAGTATCCTGAGCACTGTAGACTGAAAAGGATACAGACATAGAAGACAGCCATGAAAAAATGGGGGATGACTCCAATGTGGGCTCTCTTCCGTGACTTTGGCTCAGTGGCCGTCCAGTAGAGAGCGTCCAGAATGTCTTGCCCAAAAGATGAGAATAGACGGTCTGCCACCTGGGAGATGGAATAACACAGATATTTTAAGTAATAGTTTAATCAAAAATAAAAAAAATATTATTTACAGACCCTGATGTCGTTCCAAAGCTGTATGCTGCTTTTGTTATATGGAAATGCTGAACGAATATTTGTTAATGTGTTCAGAATACAGGTTTGGAACAAACCAAGAGATTTTCAGTTCAATTTTTTATAACATTTGAGAGCAGCCCGATACCTCCAGCATGTTGTAGATGATGTAGAGTTTGATGACTGACTGGCCGCGGATCAGGTGGTACATCATGGCATAGTCGACGTAGTGCATCATGGAGTAACAGAGCACCATGATTAAACCTTTCAGCAGGTCACACACCTGAGCTGGCTGCAGGAACCGAGAGCCACTGATAAACACAAACACACACAGCATAAGTGTATTAAACAGGCCTGAGAGTCAGAACAAACTGCAGAGAAAGCTTATTGAACACATTAATTATAAATAGCACAAAATAAGGCCAAATGCAATGATTACACACACATCAGCTTAAAAACACCACCGCACTGAAGAAAAGCTTTGGCTTTCTTTCAAACTAGAGAAACACACAGATGGGCATTTTTTCAACTACAGTCCAGGGACTAACTAACACACTTGAACGTCAAATCAAAATAAAAATGGCTTCATCATTTATTTACATTTATATAATTTGCTACTTTTCATATTTTTTTGTACACATTTTTTATATAGATTTTTATTGGATTTGCCTTGTCAAAGACCCAGATTCAGATCATTAAATATGAAAATCCATCATTATTATTATTTTGGCATTTTGCAGCGATAATGAGGCAAACACAGAGGAAATACTGAACATTTAGTGTGTGAAAATTATTTATATATTTTTTTTCTTTGCATTATGAAACAAACTGGCAGAGTGTGAAGTGTTTAAATTGAGATAATAAACATCACAAGGCAAAAAGGCAGTAGTTGCAGAAACACCCAGATGGAGAAAAACACCAAGAAACAACTCAAAACCCATGCAGATGTCTGATGTATGATCTTCATGTACAGACAATGAGGAAAAAAAAAATAACATCAGTTTAACACTGACGTCTATCACACCCTGCTTGGTTCACAGTTAAGACACTTTCAGCAGAAGACGAATCAACGGAAAGTATCAGATTTATTTGAGGAGCAGAGCTGCGATTCAGAGGTGTGCAAAGATCCTGCATCCTGGGTGTGGGCAGGAGAATAAAAAAGGAAAAACTTGATGGATAATTCATTTTCACTTGAGGCATCACACTCCCACTCATGAGGAGGAATCTACACAAAAATCCTCAGGAAAACAGCAAGACTGAGAACTGGCAACAGAAATATATATTTATACAGTAGTACTGTGCAAAAGTCTTAGACCACCATTAGATGTTGTATTAGCAATGGTATAATGACCATATATTATTATTTCTCAGTGTCTTTATTAGAATATAACTAGAAAATACAGGAAATTTGTATGCAGTATTAAAAAAACAGAAAAATAAATCAGAAAAAAATGGCTTCTATAGGCTAAAGTGGCAAGTATTTAGTGACCTCCCCTTACACTTGAGCAATAGCAGGAACCTGACTCTCATATACCCAAATGGAATGGAAAAGGCCAAGAAAACTTTCAAAATATGATGAGAAGTTTCTCAGAGTTTCTTCTTTGACAAACTGGAAGAATATCTTTACTATCACTTTTTATCAATTTAACACATCCTTGCTGAATAAAAGTATTAATTTCTTTCAAAAAAGAAAGAAAAAAATGACGGACTCAAAACTTTTGAACGATAGTGTATATTGTTAGAAAAGATTTCGATTTTAAATAAATGCTGTTCTTTTTAAACTATTTATTCATCAAAAAGAGTATCATAGGTTATAGAAAAATATTAAGCAGCACAACTGTTTTCAACATTGATAATAAATCAGCATATTAGAATGATTTCTGAAGGATCATGTGACAATAAAGACTGGAGTAATAGCTGATGAAAATTCAGGTTTGCAGCACAGAAATAAATTATATTTGAAAATATATCAAAATAGAAAACCATTATTTTAAATATTTCACAATATTACTGTTTACTCTGTATTTGATCAAATGATTCAGGTTTCTTTGATGAATAGAAAGTTCAAAAGAACAGCATTTATTTGAAATATAAATATTTTGTAAAATTATAGATGTCTTTACTTTAACTTTTGGTTAATTTAAAGCATCCTTTTTACATAGTGTTATTTATTTTTGTATATATGTATTTCATTAACAAAGCAAAATTTGTTTACTTTGAGGATAACTATGAAGCTCAAATTTATCCTAGACTAGGGGATAGGATGCAGAAATTTAATGTTGAATGGTTTTAATTCTGCAAATTAACTGTCCTGAAAGGCTACCGAGATGTTACATGAAAGGTCTCATCCATTGTGAGGGGTCCTAAAAGTAGCAGTACATTTGATCAAGATTTAACAGGAGTGTGACTTGTAAGCTCTTCAATTACATTTAAATAGAAATATTTTTAAACATAATATCCTGGAGCTGGAGATATGACCGTGAGGTATTAATAAAATCTTAAAAAGTGTAGCTATGGATCTGAGGATCCAGTTAAACCTCTTTGCAGTTTGATTAGGGCAAAGGGAAAAGCCACTATGGCTCGAGAGACCATCACTAAATGCACCAGAGAAAATCCCCTGCATTTTAAGAGTATAAACCAGCCTATATTGGATTGGTGGTCTTAGGTGGCCACCAGGTTAGTCTAGCTTTTTGGTTATCGCAGGTGGTTAGACTAGTTAAAGGATTAGTTCACTTTTAAATAAACTTTTCCAGGTAATTTACTCACCCCCATGTCATCCAAGATGTCCATGTCTTTCTTTCTTCAGTCGAAAAAAAATTAAAGTTTTTGATGAAAACATTCCAGGATTTTTTTCCCATATAGTAGACTTGAATGGGCATCACACAGTTGAAGGTCAAAATTAGTTTCACTGCAGCTTCAAATTGTTCTACACGATCCCAGATGAGAAATAAGGGTCTTATCTAGTGAAACCATTGCTCATTTTCTGAAAAAAATTGAAAATTATATAAGTTTTAACCATAAATGCTCATCTTGAACTAGCTCTCATCTTCTTCTCTATTTGAATTCCAACAGTGTAGACACTGCTAAGTGTATTACTGCCCTCCACAGGTCAAAGTTTGAACTAATTGTTATTGCATATAAAAATTAGTTCAAAACTTTGACCTGTGGAGGGCAGTAATACGCTTAGCAGTGTCTACACTGTTGGAATTCTTATTTCTCATGTGGGATCGTGTAGAACAATTTGAAGCTGCAGTGAAACTAATTTTGACCTTCAACCGTTTGGTGCCCATTCAAGTCTACTATATGGAAAAAAGTCCTGGAATGTTTTCATCAAAAACTTTAATTTCTTTTCGACTGAAGAAAGAAAGACACGGACATCTTGGATGACATGGGGGTGAGTAAATTATCAGGAAATGTTTATTTAAAAGTGGACTAATCCTTTAAAGGTGCTAAATAGGATGTTTTGTTTTATACATTTTTGCAATATTACTTGAAACTGTCTTTACTAACTGAAAAAAGACTATTTATTAGGTGCACTGAAAGGAATATTATTAATATACATCATCTGTGCACGAGGTAGGGCCTTAAAAACATCAGCCAATCGTTTACGCGACGATTGGCCCTCTGGCTTGTCAATCACTGCCATGACGTTCCTTGTGAGAGACGTGCGCGGATTGGCCCTCTGGCTTGTCAATCACTGCCATGACATTCCGGCTGTGCGCTCCAGTAACTTTCCACACTCCACAGGCGCCACATGCAATGTTTTTGTCAGGAGACAGGAGTAACAACTGCAGATTGTGAGTTACCTGCGGTGAGTCCGACATAATGAATCCACTAAGTGTGTGCGCGGCTTTAAGTCACGCACACACTTAACGATTGTAAGGACGATTATGAATGTAAATCGAAACTTATGACTGATCGTGCTCAAACGCGTCCAGTCAGAGCCAGTTGCGTTCAGTCTGCGATTACAGTCGGTGTTCAAATTCCATGTGAAAGTATATAAATCTGCTTCAGGAGCAGGAAACAATCGCTGTATGTTGAGCATAGTCTCAGAATGTTTTAGCTAGTCGTTAAATGTGTGCCCAGCTTAATAACACAGCGAATGCTGGTGGTAAACACTCGTGTTCCAATACTCGTGCACGAGTTTTGGGAGGCGTTCCCTCGAAAAGAGCTGTGAAGGAGGGGGGTTGTTTTTACGCATGCGCTCATTTAAAAAAAATCAGTCGACGAAAAGATCCTCTGTACCACCTTTAAGCGGTTGGCCAACAAGATAAACCAGCTTAAACTAACTAAATTTAGCAAACCATCTTTTTTTTCCAGTAGGATGGCATATAATGTAGCACTTCAATGTCATACTGGTGCCAGACACACACTTAAGCCATACCAAACAGACATGAAACACAACCACTGCCAGACTTAACACTTAACAGTTCAAAATTCAACCACTTCACTTGCCAGCAGCTGACAGTTAAAATTAAAAATACTGCACATCATATTGTAAGCTAAACCATTCAACAAAGAGAGTTATCAATGGCATTGACTTATACAGGCTCTACCAGGCTGGCAAATGCTACAGTGACATGCTCATTATAAAAAACATATGGATGAAGAATGGGATTGTTTGAAATGGGTCACGGCGGGCAGGCATCCTACCTGCTCCGTCTGCAATAAGGGCAAACATTAGCGCTGGGAGGAGGGAGAAGCACACATTAGGCACTTTACTGCACTCTGATATGAGAAAATGTCAATACACAATTGTTCATTATGAACATGGCATAATATAAGCATAATGAGAGGAGAGAAAGATTTGGGGCTTCATTTATAAAATGTTGCATAGAAACAGTCCTACATTTGATCTTACGATCATTCCTCCAATGTGCGTACGTGTGATTTAGAGAACGAACATACGTACAAAAAACGTGCATACGCCTCTCTTCCAGATGTGAAATTTATGAATCACAAATGGTCCACCTTGTTAACGCCCCCTAATTAAAGGATTAGTTCACTGCAGAATTAAAATTTCCTGATAATTTACTTACCCCCATGTCATCCAAGATGTTTATGACTTTCTTTAGTCGAAAAGAATGGTTTTTGAGGAAAACATTCCAGGATTTTTCTCCATATAATGGACTTCAACTGGTTGAAGGTCCAAATTGCAGTTTCATTGCAGCTTCAAAGGGCTCTACACAATCCCAGCGAAGGAATAAGGGTCTTATCTAGCGAAACGATCGGTCATTTTCTAAAAAAAAATAAATAAAAACGTATATACTTTTTAACCACAAATGCTTGTCTTGCACGTAATCACGTTCGAAAGGTCACGCAAAAAACAAAAAACTCCATCTCATTTTGTCCTCTAACTTCAAAACGTCCGACATCATTGTTTTTAGGGCTGGGTAAAAAATACTGATTTCTCGATTTTAATCGATTCTCATTTTTATGAACCGATATTGATTCTTAAATCCCAAGAATCGATAAGTCTAGTCTGTTTTCAGTAGATGAATGAGCAGAATATGTAGCGCCTCCCATCCAATAAATCGCAATAATCTTTGTGCTTTGTTACTTTTGATATGAAGCAAAGTCTCAGATTTCAAATGACTTTATGATCTTATTATGAGATTCAAAAAATAAATACCGTTTTGGCGCTGTTTAATGTGGCGAGACAAATCGCTTTAGCGCCTCAGTTAAAGAGAAGCAGCAGCACGGAGCGCATGTGAACATTTAATACCAAACCGCTTTAATAGCAGTTACAGCGCGAAATAAACACGACTAAACATCTGAAGGTATGTTAAAATATACAGTACAACTTACCGAAATCTGTATCATGTCTCGTGTAATAGCTCAATCAGTGCTTCAACCTCGGAAAGATGTCAATAAAACAGCTTGTAAACAATGTCACGTAACGTCACATTTACCTCAGAAAAACATATTCAGTGACCATAAACTCATTAGTCAGCTAGAAAATGAACTCTAGAAAGCAACATTCTAATAAATATAGCTATGCACTGTTACATATTAATTATAATTTTTAATGTTCTTCAATATCTAATGTATGTTTGAATAAATTAGTTATGACAGCCACGATTTAAATGTTTATATTTAAAAAAAACGAATTGGAGTAGAAATATGATTATGTAATTCTAAACTTTATTTATATTAAAGCATAATTGAGTGTAATTTAAGTGTTTGTATATTTAACCTTCAATATTATTATAGTAGTACCAACTGACTTAGTTACAAGTGTAGTTTATAGCATTAGTTGAGAGATTTTTTTCCACTAGAAAATTTGGCATGTACTGTAACTGAAATACTACATCCAAAATAATCGATATCGAATCGAAATCGTTATCGAATCGAAAGCATATGAATAGTAATTGAATCGTGAAAATTGTGTCAATACCCAGCCCTAATTGTTTGACCTTTTTTTTTGGGGCCGTTTCACTTAATCTTTGCACGTTCGCTTTGTAAACAATTGCTCTGTACTTCCGCATACGTCAACGCGTGACCTTTCCAACGTGATAATCGCATTGCAGAGCTAGCGTAAGATGAGCATTTGTGGTTAAAAAGTATATACGTTTTTATTTAATTCTTTTAGAAAATGGCCGATCGTTTTTATAGATAAGACCCTTATTCCTCGGCTGGGATCGTGTTAGAGCCCTTTGAAGCTGCACTGAAACTGCAATTTGGACCTTCCACCCGTTGGTAGCCATTGAAGTCCACTATATGGATAAAAATCCTGGAATGTTTTCCTCAAAAAATTTCTTTTCAACTGAAGAAAGAAAGACAGAAACATCTTGAATGACATGGGGGTGAGTAAATTATCAGGAAATTTTAATTCTGAAGTGAACTAATGCTTTAATGTCATTAACATATAAAAGAGCACCGGTCACAACGTCCAAATCCTTTACTTAAGAATGATGAGTGGCAAGAATTGCTTAGATTGCTTCCTAATACCTGCAGTACTCTGACTCTCTGGGACAAGAAAAAGTGTCTACGCCTGCTTGGAGCCTGACATGGCGCTAAGCACTACTCTATGTCAAAGACCGTTTTTATAAATTTGAACGTTGGCATGGATTATAGCGTATGCACAATCTAAGATCAAATCTGTGTGTGTGTTTCTCTGTGCGTTCTTTGACTGGTCACAATCTGATTCTGAAATGATTCATAATGGATCTACAGCGTTTATGTGAAGTCTTTTTCAAGTAAAGGTGGGTCATTACTAAATACACTAATTTCTCGTGGTTTGAAGACACTTTGCGTCACTGCATTTTACGTCTTTTATGACTCTTTTACGGTTGTTTGTCAGATTGTAAAATGTGACTCTCCTTTATTTACATGTGAAACTGAAATGATACCAAAAACCTGCTAAGGTTGGTAATGTTTTTCCAGGGACGAAAACAGTGGATGGGCGACAGAAGTCACTGCTACTTCAATGCAATTTCAAAGACATTTTGATGGTATGATCCTAATGTGAAGGGAACGCTATGCTGTGTATCCTGTAGATAAGCTAGTATCAACAATTTTAATTAAACATTTATGCATGCAAGCTACAACAACAATGGCTGGCTACATGGACGAGAGATTGTGTGAGGAGGTTAGAAAGTACCTGCATCTCTAGCCAAAAAGATTATGAAGGGTTATAATTTGTGGCAAGAGATGTGTATGCGTCAAATAGAGTGTACTGTGAAAGGCTATGTGCACAACTGTATACTTTGGGCTATTTAAAAAAAAATAATATTGTGGCGACCAGGGCGGGCGAGAGCCGTGAGGGAACGGCGCGAGGCCGGTGGCGCGAGAGTTAATGAACTCCACCTGGGAGGCGCACCGGCCTTGAGTCTCTCACGGAGGAGCTCCGGAAGCATAAAAGGAGGAGCGACGACAGTGAAGGACGAGAAAGGACCAGGCCTAAAACATAATAAAAAATGTTTTATTATGTTTGTGTGGCCGGCAGACGTCCACGAGGTTTTGTATTTGTTTATTTTGAAATTAAAGTTTTGTTGAATGTTCGCCGGTTCCCACCTCCTTCTTCCCATATTTACGAACTGTGTTACAAATATATATATATATACACTTTGATACAAATTACTACTCTAAGCTACTACAATGCACCTCATAGGGGTAGGTAAGGAACAAAGTTGTCATTTTAAGGGTACTTCCCCAGTGACAAGCTATTTTTGATAGTGTACCGTTCAGAAAAGTTTGGGGTAGCAGTTATTTAAATTGTAATAATAGTTCACAATATTGCTGTTTTTACTGTATTTTGGATCAAATAAATGCAGCATCGATGAGCATAAAAAAAAATCTTACCAACCCCAAACTTTTGAATGGCGGTCTATCTTTTTTAAAGATAAATGGTTTTGTGTGTATGTGTGTTACCCGAGGCCGCAGCAAGGTATCGTCAACACTCTCAGGAAGGCCAGTAGAGTTCTCAGGGGCAGCAGAGTGAACACGTACAGAAAGGCATCCAGACACAGGCAGACCCCGAAGATCATCAACTGTAGGAAGACACAAACAGTGATTTTAGCACATCCACTCACATATGCAATATGCAAAAACAGAAATCCATTCGTTTTGTTTGCATTCAGTGATGTTATACAGAAACAACACTGACATCATAAAAAACCCCTTGGCCCTGAATCCCAATGCTTCACATGCTTAAGCGCACTGAGGCATGAAATGTGTTGAAGGAGGCTTTGAATATGTCTGCCAGCACTCTGTAACCTTAAAATCTTTAGAATGCACTCCTCCGTTTCAGAGAAAGACCATTAAGAACAAATTAAAACGTTAACATGCACCACAAGCAACTGGCTCTTTAAAGTTTGAGTGTGAATCCTTGGGGACAATTTTTACCAGTAGCTATAAAACAAAGAGAGCTTGTTAGGAGAGATGAACACAGACCACTAGAACCCTCTCAACAAAGGACAAAGAAAATAAAAGGCAGTGGAAGATAAATCAAGAAAGGTCTTAACATCAAGGAGCTCTTCTGCAGGCTCGTAGTACAGATGTGTGTATGTACCCATGTATGTGTGTGTGTGTGTGTAAAAATATCAGGAACTATACAGCTATGTAACACTGTAATCACTACAAATTTGTTAAAAACAAAAAAAACAACCAAAGTTTTACAATTAATTAAACTTTAGCCTTGCCATCACAGGAATAAATTACATTTTAAGATGTAAAATATTTAACAATTTTACTGTTTTTACTGTACATTTGATCAAATTAATGCAGTCTTGGTGAGCATAGGAGACTTTTTTCAAAAACATTAACAACAGTAGTATAAATATATGACAACATTTTTGACAAAACTTCAGCTGTCATAAATAAAATCTTGAAATCAGCTGTTTAAGTTTGCAAAACAAAAAAACATGTTGTGTAAAACATAGTGACAACAAAGTACTGGTCAATAGGTCAAGTGACAGTTTCATCAATCAGGGCCCATCAGCCATCCTTACAGTAGTTGAGCCCTGCAAGATGATGAAAACATGAGCCCTACCTGCTCAGAGAAAACACACTGGCAGACAGCAATCATTCTGAATGAATGTGGAAATCTATTACGCAGCTCAACTTTGACTGAGTGAATGTTACTTCCAGAAAAGCATGCAAAAACGTGGCACAGGGAAGCAGCAAAGCTGGTTTTGGGTTATATTGTCTTCAGTCTGTCTGATCAGCAATCAGTAGTTCCAGATCTAGACTCTCATCTGTGCACCGCAAACATAATGAACAAACTGTTTCCAGGTCAGCACTTTACGGTCGTCTCACTGGTGTTTGGAGAGTTTGCTGAGCTCTTTCTAGGGTTTGAGGGGCGGAGCACCTTCAGGGTCACAGAGCCGTCTTTGTGCGCGCATACCTCAGCTGTCAACAAATCACAAACCTGTGTGAACCTGGGGTTGAGGCGAATGGAAAAATGCTATGAGAAAATATGAAATCTGACATACACTATATGAATCATTACCATCTCATTCTTATTATTAAATGGATAATAGCTCAATATCTCCATCTAGAGGCAATAAACACTTCCACACTTTCTGAGGAAGGGTACAGGACTCTTTACTGTGAAAAACGCATTTAATAACATCTAAAAAGCACTTATTGAGTTTTGATATTTAATAATATAATATCTTTAATGTACAAAAATGCCTAGATTCGTAAAATATTAAAGTTCTGAGGTGACGCTATGGACTAGGACCACACAGAATTTTGGAGAAAGCTTTGCATTCACAGATTTCCACAGATGTACTGACTCTTCATGCTCGTTTATTAAATATTTGGATAATTTGACCAGTCAGGCATGTTACTCAGCCTAAGACAAAAAAAAATTTTTTTTTCCCCCTTTCAGTATGACTATACAACAACAATAATAAAAGTTCAATAAAATTACAATACTAATATTTATGGCTGTCAATTTCTTTGCTTTTAGTTTTAAGAAAATCAGTGGGAGATCTTAATGCTTGTCTTGACAACAGATTTATAAACAATTTTCATTACAAATTTGGGGAAGTATCCATGCATGAAACACGTGTTGAACACTGCCCTCCAAAAGTTTGGAAACGCCCTAGAAAAGTAGGGTTTTGGACAATATTGGCATGAATCCTTTTTAATTTGTGATAATTTTGCACTGATAAGGGACAACAAAAACTACGAAAACATATTTTATTACATAAACAGTTTATACATAGAAAAAACTTAAATTTTCGATTCCTCAAAATATCCACCATTAGCAGCTATCTGACCTAAACTGGGTTCCAATTGGTTCATTGTATTCTAAACTTAATTGGCAATCAATTGTTGAAGCTATTAAGGTGTGCTGACCCAAAAAATCTTTTACAAACCTGGGCCAAGTTTAAACCAGTGACCAGGCATCACAGCTGGCAAAGGGGCATGTCTGACTTTGACAGGTATATATTGCCACTATTATGTAATCAAAATGAAAATTATTATTGCTGGTCTTCAATGATAATCTCAAGTTACTTTAATGTATTTGAACCAAAAAATGATAAGGATTTATGCTGATATCGTCCAAAACCACACTTTGCCAGGGGTATTTCCAAACTTTTGGAGGGCAGTGTATATGTATTTGAAAATGCTGCAATTTGTCATCAGATTTACTCAATTCACATGGATCACACTTCAGGTCGGAAAATACACAAATCCATATAAATACGGAAAAAAAATTCACATCCCTGAAGAGACGGTCACATCCACTCAACTACGTATAACACATTTGACAATATTTGAAGGTGAACTTGAAGTGTGTAATTTCTGCTTCAGCACTATGGTATGTGTCAAAGTAGAGCTGCATGATTAATTGAAAAAAAATAAAAATAATAAAAAAATAATAATAATATTGCGATATCGATTCAAAAACACCCACGCAATGTTATTCCTAAATGACAGCAATTTGGTGTCTATTAAACATTTGACAAGTACGATCACATTCAAATCTGTGTTCACGTTGCCACCTAGTCATGTAGGTATGAAACAGCTACATCCAGTAATGAAACAAGTGAAGCCTTAATGAGTAATTCACTGAATCATTCATTCAAACCGATTAAAAAAATTATTCAAATTTATTAGATATGTTTTTAAATAGACTGCGGTAATTACCATTGTGTCAGAACCTCTAGTAAATTACATGTTATTTTGTTTAGTTGTCTATTCAGAATCGTGAGGGAATTGTGATCTCTACTTTAAACAAAAAATTGTGATTCTCAATTTGTCCAGAATCGTTACCACATTGAGGTGTTCCCTCAGGTTACATCTTAAAAAGAAAGAAGAGCATTGTGGGACGCACCCTCTCCAGCTCTCTAGGGATCCTCATGCAGGTGTACACCCTTTCCCTCCTCTCAGTGTACTTGGCCTCGTTGTGCTCCAGGAAGTAGCCTCTGGTCAGCTCCGCACACATGAACCTCAACAGAGACGGATCGTCAGAGTCATCCGAGTCTGTGGGGTAGAGAGGTAATAAGGTGTTCAACAAAAGATTCGTAAAGCTTCGAAGCTTCATGAAGCAGTGTTTTGAAATCACCCATCACTAGATATTGTTGAATAAAGTCGTTATTTTCTTGTTTTGGCACACAAAAAGTATTCTCGCCGCTTCATAACATTAAAGGTGCTCTAAGCGATCCTGGGTGGAGTAACTTTCTGTTGACGTTCGAAGTGTTGTCAAACAAAACAGAGGCTAGCTAGACCCTCCTCCTCCTGCCCCTCCCCTCCGTGCTTCCTGAAACAGTCATGAACGTGAATTTAAAATCTAAGTAGCTTGCGTATTGACGCTGCTTGTCGGTTATTGGCTGAGGCACTGTTTATTGTTTCGTGGTCCAGGCTGCACCAGTTTGTTTTTATTGCCGTTTTCGGAGCTTGTGGAGACTACAGAGACCGCGTTTTTTTTACAGTGTGTTCAGGGACAGGCAGCTAGCGGATAGTGAGGAGATGTTTGCTGTATGTGACAAAAAATGTTTTGGCCTAAAAACGCGTGACATCGCTTAGAGCACCTTTAAGGGTTGAACCATTGCAGTCACATGAACTGTTTTAAATATGTCTTTAGTAGTTTTCCGGGCATTGAATGTGTTAATTGTCTTGCTGGCAATGCAGGCCTCACTGAGCCATCGGATTTCATCAAAAATATCTTAATTTGTGTTCTTCCGGGTGTGGAACGACATGAGGGTGAGTAATTAATGACAGAATTTTCATTTTTGGGTGAACCAAACCTTTGAACATTTAAAATGGGGATCATCAAAGAGTCATTTCTGCAGAAATAGCAATATTATAAGCACAATACATGCACAACACAGACAAAATAGTTATTCCAAAAAACTGGCAAGTGGTAAGAAATGAAGCATGTGAGTGACACATTTTAGTAATTTTTTTTAATAGATATAAAAAAAACATTACATATGCTGCACTTGAAAAAGTAACTAGTTGCAAAGCAATGATTCAGATTGGTAACCTCAGTTGCTTGTGAACAGATATTTTGGGGAAATGATTTTAGGATGGGGAAATGATTTTAGGATGGCCAAAATCACAATAAAAACAACAGGCATTCATTGTTTGTCCACTCACTGGAGTACTTTACAGTAAATACATATCCACATATATCCTCTAAACAGGGCAAAGCTAGAGGACACCCTGTGTCAGCTTTTAAGTGCACATTTCTCTCTGGAACTGTTCCTAACACCATGTTTGGACCAGAACCAGACAGGCTGTTTAGGAGAAATGATTCAAAGAGCTCAAATGAGCACACTCAGGCTTCCCATAAGCACTTTAGGTTAGACACAGAGACTAGAAGAGTTTTGACTTCTGAAGCAAAAATTAATGCAACAACATATCTGCGCTCTGGAAACAGTACATTAACACGACTTAGAACTAAAACTAGTTTTAGTGACTGCTTAGTAAGAAAACTCTCAAAATATGAGACAAAACTCAATTTTAACACGCATTAGTAAAATCAGGTAAACTAAAGCCACGTTGGAAGCAAAAGGCGAAGGTCAGTTGTCAGATGCTCGAGCTCACCTGAGTGCTCGTGCTGCTCGTCTTTAACGGTGGGTTTCTCGTAAAATCCGATAGTTTCCGTCATTTTCACCGCCGACCCAGATACGTTTGCCTTCCGTGATATCGCTGCAGCACCCCAGGAACATTTAACCCCTTTATGATCGTCATTTTCGGAATCTTTTTCGTCTGACATCCCTACACCCAGCGAGTCCGCCATCTTCACTGTGGCGTCATCACATCGTGCACGTGATATTGATAAACAGAGCACTGTTGTGATAAAATAAAAGTATGTAGAATAAGCACGTTATAGATATCATTTAGTTTATAATAGAAATTATAGTACATAAACAATTTATAAATATTTAACTCTAAGTAGTTC
>RJVU01036043.1:4233981-4264298 GCA_003731715.1 Anabarilius grahami
ATATTGAGCATTCTTTAGATACTGGCATCAGATATTGAAAATAAAAAAAACTACAACTAAAAAGCCGAGCCGAAAGAAAAACAAATAAATAAAGACTTGATGCAAATAAATAATTTTCTTCAAAAATTCACCTTTTGTGTTGTACGGTAGAAACAAAGTCATATGGGTTTTGAATAACGTGGGTGAGTAAAAATGACAGAGCTTTTCATCATTGAGTGAACTATCCCTTTAAGCACAGGTCACAGGGATACGAAGGAATAAGCTCTTGTCAAACAACTATCGCTGTGAATCAAAACTACAAGCGACACTTAATATGTGTTTTGACAGCATAATCATAATCATATCCTTAGGAAAGCAATCTGAGCAAAATTGCATTAACGTTTTGGATGGTTACAATGTGTGTGTGGGTAAAGAAGAAGATTTGATGCTTACAGGTACCTGGCTGGTCAGATTGAAGTTGTTGGCAGGGCTGCGTTTCTTGCCGCCAGCGCTGTTGCCTAGGCTACTGTTAGACGCACTGCTGGCGGAGTTCTTCCTCTTTCTTCTCTTGGTCGTGGTCTGTCGAGTGGGCTCTGCTCTCCACCAAACACACAAGCAGGAAGACAGATGCACACACAGAAAAGAAGTATTAATAAAACACAAATGCACACATCCACACTCACAAACATGCCACAATGCGAGTGCATGCACACGGATGAAGAGAAAAGACTTTTCCAACATATAAGCGAACACATATTACACAGGGAAAGATAACAAAATGCATCATGCTTTTTTCTATTTTTTTTTGAGAGGGAGAATTAAAGAGCATTCAAACATCTCCCAAGACATGCACTAGTAAGAAAGAACCTCTGCTTTCATTTGCATAAATGCTCAACAGTGCGCACTGCAGTCTCTTCAGCCATGCATGCATGCTTATATCATTAATGTCTAAATGCTGTTTACTTAAATAACACAGTCTTTAAAATGAGATTTATAAGTCCTGGATAACTTGTGTTTTATGTAACAAATTTATATAACCTTTTTTAAAATACATTTTAATGGAGAAACCAAACAATTTTGATTAAGTTTTAGCAAATATAAAAATTGTTGAAATATCCAACAGTAATATCTCTCTTTTTATGCTGAGCATTCATGATTCAAACAGAGAGCAAATGTATTTCATGGGTTTCCATTTAGACAGGTTTCCCTATTAGAAGATGATTCAGAAGACGAGACGAGTATACCTTTTTTGTGATTTGAGGGGAAAATTTCCGTTTTGAAGTTCTGTGGATGTCCAGCTGAAATCATATCCAAAGCAAGATTTATTTCCCAGATAAAACTTATAATAAATTAAGTAGTTATACATATCCAAGACCAGAAGACATAGCAAATGTAAATGGCAAGACTGCTGATAACAGCAGAAATGATTTTCTTTTTTCAAATATATATATATAAATTTCATTGCAAAATCAGTGGGTCTCATTCGCCCATTCAGAAATCCTTAACATAAATTAGTTCACACACATTTTTGTAAATTTATGACTAATAAAATACTAATAAATGTTTCTTGAGCAGCAAATCCACATTAGTAGAATGATTTATGAAGGATCATGTGACACTAAAGACTGAGTAATGATGCTGGAAATTCAGCTTTACAGGAATAAATAATATTTAAAATACATTTGAACAGAAATAAATCACATTTAAAACATCTTAAAACAGAAATAATAAAATTTGTCATACTATTTCACAATATTACTGTTTTTACTATATTTCATCAAATAAATGCAACCTTGGTAAGCATAAGAGACTTCTTTCAAAAACATTAAAAAATCTTTCCAATCCTCAAACTCTATACAGAATACATAAAAATGAAAGTTAGCTAATGTTGTAAAGAATGTTTTGTACAGCCATGTGTTGTTATTTTATTAATTTAATGTCAGTATAACAATCAAAATATTTGGCACATTGCTAGCGATTAATGTAAATTTGAATGCAATAATGCCTGAAAATGAAATACATATTAGAGGTTCTTTCTAACCACACCCAGGGAGATGTTTCCACATTGTTTGTGTATGACAGATTTCACATAAAGTCATACTGTACAAAGACATCTGTTTGGATTTTCTGTTTATCAGTGCAAGTGTGTGAATGACGTACTAAAACGCACTCATTTCCACACATACACATATACATGTGAAAAGGGCCAAAAAAACTTATCAGTGTATAAAGGCAACCTTCTTTCCTTCCTGTTCCTGAACAAAAAACGCTCTTCAGATTTTAAAAGAATGGGAGGAAAGAGGGAAGCGAAGCTAATAAGGAAACGACAATTACAGAAGATCCACTTCGATACGGATTGTGAGAAGGCCAGTGCTGACGACTAACGAGTGGATGGGGGTCGTACAGGGTTTCATCCACAGGGAGCAGATGGAGGATGTGTTTTCAGTCTCATACTTGTCATGTTGTCACTGTTTAAATCATAATGCATATGTAAACCCTTTGTGTGTTCTAAAGACAAGTTTAAATCATTGTTATTGATTGATTTGACCCCCTGAGGAACATGCAAGTGACATACAAGGGCATCAAACACAAGAGATATCTTCTGATGTCTGTTTTAGAAAGGATATGTGGAAAAAGAGAATGCCTATTATAAAATCGCACAGACTTGTCAATATTATGTTTCCATTAGACATAGTAGCCCCAAAAACTTAGGGACAATATAACTACAGGGACTATTTGCCACACATAAATATATGTAAATGTTTATTTGATGCCAATGACCCCTACATATGATGATGCCCTTGCGAGAGATGCATTGCCTAAAATATAAAAGGCAACTACATAATTACATTTATAAAACTGTTAGTTCCTGTTCTTGATTCTGATTGGTCAATAGCTGTGTTTTATTCAAGATAAAACACGGCTATGACTGCTTCACCCAACAGTTCTGTGTATCACTACGCAACACCCTTAGCAACCACTCTTAGCAACGTAAACTGTTTGTTCTCAATTGATATTGTTCATTGAAGCTTACTGTATTATGTAGAAGAGTGTTGTGAGAAAAAGATCGAGTGAGCGAGTTTATTACCTGCATTCAGATTTAGCATTTTTCTTCAGGTCAGTCATAATAAAAAATCTGTTTAAATGTCCGATGTATTATCTTGAGCTTTTAACAGTTTTCCCATGACTGACAGCGCTAGTCAAAGCATTTGTCAGTTGCGTTCCGTGTTCACAACAGTTCAGTCTTTTCAATATAAAAGTCTTCGCTACTGAGAGACACACACTCATAAAGACAGTCTTTTCCGCCATCTAATGGCGTAATAATGTAACTTCTGTTGCTGTTCACGGTCAGGGACTATTTTTTCCGGCGGAAGGAAGGCTTTTTGTAAGAGTTTACTTTATGAAAGTTGCATTGTTACATATTCTTGGCTTTAATATTTGTATTGTGTGGTAACTGTTTTATAAAAGCAATAAGGTACTCGAGGCTAGTGCTGTATCGTGAATAAGTCACGGCTGAAGGGGTTGCAGGCACTCCGCTTTGTGTCGTGCCTAACAACCCCCTTCAGCCGTGACTTATTCACTATACAGCACACCCTCTCATACCTTATTGCTTATGTATAAAGACCCATTTATACTGAAATATGAAAAATTAAATTTTATGAACGTGTAAAATGTTATCTGGAAAAGAGTCTTTCACTGATCTCTTTTATGTATTCTATTTCTCAGTAGAATACAAAACTGTGAATAACCTCATAATAATAACAACAATTATTTCTTTATTTTTTCTGAATTTATAATAAATATATATATATAATTAACAAAAATTTATTTTAATTAGTTAATTTCTCTNATTTCTCTGATTAATAAATGAATTGCACTTTAAACACACTAAAACAAACACTTGGTTTCATTTTTTAAATTTTTTTTTTTATGCTATGACATTCCTACTTTTTTATGTTTGGCTTAAAGGGATAGCTCACCCAAAAATGTCATCATTTACTTACACTCAAGTAGTTCCAAACCTGTATAAATTTCTTTGTTCTGTTGAACACAATGAAAGATATTTGAAAGAATGTTTGTAACCAAGCAGATCTCGCCCCCCCATTGACTACAATAGTATTTTTTTCCCCTGCTATGGTAGTCAACGGGGGGCGAGATTTGCTTGGTGTAGGGGGAGTAAATGATGACAGAATTTTCATTTTTGGGTGAACTATCCCTTTAAGTGTCCAAATACATTTTGGGGTCACTTCAAAACTAGCAGAATGTATGTTCTAGTATAATATACACCAAAGAGTGTAAAACCACAGAATTCCCACTCGTTTTCCCTGATAGGGCCCATTGAAGAGTTGAGTTACAGCTTATTTCCCCAAAGACCATGACTTTAAACACACACATCCGTAAAGATCAGATCAGAGCACAAATTACTGCCGTTAGGAGAGTCCCGTAAAACAGTGGACAGTGATTTGCTGTTACCTGGAGGAGCCACCATTCTTTGCCACTTCTGGAACAGACAGGTCTTTAGACAGTCTCTCGGGCTGAGGTTGTAGGTCTTGTGTCGAGACATTAGCTCTTGCATCGGCTCCAGAATGACACACAACTGGAAGAAAGACACACAAACATACACATGAAACATCATCAGTTACTGTCAGTTTACCCAATTTAAAGATTTAACAATATTATCATTAAAATCACACAACGGGTGGCCTGAAATTCACACGGATAAGCACACACAAATCATTTCCCTCTGACAGGACTGTATCCCAACGCTGCTGCATCCTCTCACTTCCACAGGTCCAGTGAAACAATCTCTGGATCTGGGCCCACAGAGCAGGGCTATTTCTAGTCTGAATGCAAGGAAACCTACAAGCTTCCTTGTCCATCTCGCCGGACAGTGGTCTTATTGCGTCCGAGCACAGGAAACATCCTCGGTGTGGATCTACTGATAAACGTGCTGAAACAAATGGAGGTTTTTCAAGCGATGCTAATGAGTCACTTTTACGAGGTATTTTTACAGCAAGCCAATGCAAGGACCGTGAGAAATTACCCCAGCGAGAGGAAAAATGATCTTGTTTACGGGAATTACAGTGCACTGCTAAAAGCCCTGAGTTTGACCCCTAAATTAAGTCAGTAAAAAAAAATGTTTTGAATGATTTCTTTCCGAGCTGAATGAGTGTATATTTCCTTTTTAAAAATGCAAACATTTGACAGTATATACTATATGTATGGTATATATACATTACATCATGGTATATAATATATACCATATTATATGTGACCCTGGACCACAAAACCAATCATAAGTCACACGGGTATATTTGTAGCAATAGCCAACAATACATTGTATTGGTCAAAATGATCGATTTTTCTTTTATGCCAAAAATCATTAGGATATTAAGTAAAAATCATGTTCCGTGAAGATATTTAGTAAATTTCCTACCATAAATATATATAAAAAAAGTATTTTTGTGAGTGGATATGCATTGCTAAGGACTTTTTGGAAAACTTTAATAGGCAATTTTCTCAATATTTAGATTGTTTTGCACCCTCAGACAAATAGTTGTATCTCTGCCAAATATTGTCCTATCCTAACAAACCATACATCAATGGAAAGCTTATTTATTCAGCTTCCAGATGATGTATAAATCTCAATTTCAAAAAATTGACCCTTATGACTGGTTTTGTGGTCTAAGGTCACATATTATGGCCGATTATGTGCAGTGAAAAATACAGTGTACAAAAACACTCCTGTCCTGTCCAAAAGATGCAGATATGGCTGAGGGCACACAGACTTGCTGTTACAAGAGCTGCGTAAAATCCAAATTTAATTCACAATTCGGCTTAGGCTGCACCGCTGCATTTTAACTCCGCATTAATAAGTGAGGCTGTGCGTTTAATGTGACCAACAACAACTGAGAAAGACACACTCAGTGGGAGAAAAACGGCTGTTCCGAAAACCTTGAAAGGGCCTTTTTTCCTCGCTTCTCCAAGCAGCTCGCGATAAACAAGTTTGTGTTTTTTTGCTGTGCTCGAGCTCAGCGCAGAGAGAGAACCCAGAGTGCCGCACCTCAAACGGGAACGCTCATTAATGTTATGCTAATTCTCTCTATCCAATTCATTTTCTCTCCCTCTCTTGTTCTCCCATTTGCAAAACGGAGCTGTCACTCACACTGAAATGATGAGAATAAACAAAGCAGCCACGAAGCAGGCTAATAAATTCTGAGCAGTGGTAACACACACAGACACATTTAGTCACATATAAATGTACAAATTTACATACATATTTTACATTACATTTTTCAATATCTATGCAGTATGCACAGTCAAAGAATAACAGTAAAATAAAAAAATGCAAAGGAATTACCATGTTTAATTACCAGGGTAATATTGTGGGTTTTTGGACACATACCATGGTATACAGCAGTAGTTCTCAACCTGTTTGACTTAATTGCATCCTGTTGTCCAATACAATATTCAAAGCACCCCATATTATATAGAGATAAGATATTTTCAGTATTTCTGCTGTAATTATGACAAATCTGCTTGTTTATGGATGGATGGATGGATGGATGGATGGATGGATGGATGGATGGATGGATGGATAGATAGATAGATAGATAGATAGATAGATAGATAGATAGATAGATAGATAGATAGATAGATAGATGGATGGATGGATGCGTTGTCCCTGGCCGTATACAAGATACCAAAATACCATGGTATTATCATTTGATACCATCAATAGACTATGGTATCTCCACAATACTTATTTGTAAGGGAGACTGAACAAAATAATTTTTGTTCTGCTTACCCTGAGGTAGTTGAGGGTGAAGTTGGTCAATCCCATGCGGGTGATGTTTTTCGATAGCTGCTCCAGGACTTGAGGGTCTTGTGCCTGCAGGTAGACAAAAGGAACCTTATCACTTTATAGAACCCACCCCTAAAACCCACAGCATGTTATTGACCAAAAGCAACACATATGGCTTTTTTCATGCTTCATTTATAAGACCCTGGATGTGATGGTTATATTCAGATTTTATGTCTCTCTCTGCGTCCATGGTGGTTGTAACACTGGATGAGCTGTTATTTCTTTGTGCTGGAGAGATTCTAGTCATGCAATTTATCTGAATCACTGTGATTACGCTGAATACATTTCTGATTCAGGTTTGGGGCATTGAATCAGGAGTATGCTGCAGCTGCTAAATAATATTGATTGACTAAATGTAAATTGAAATGTTATAGTGCATTTCACTATGAATTACAAACTAAATGCTGTGTTTGTAATTACTGGTAAATTATTGACCAGATTCATCAAGGTAAATTGTGTTAAGCAGCATGAGTTTAATGACATAGCAATGACATCAGCCAATCATTGAGCTCCTGTCACTTGATTGGTCGGGGCAGTGTAAACTAACAAAGTATAGAGCAGAGGTATTAAATTAAAGTTCTAAGAGGTCTGGTCTTTATTTTCCTTCATAGCGGAGGTTCGGACCATGCTTTTGTGGAATAGTCCTACATTTCCATCTGGGCAGCAGTAGTACTTTGTAAAAGGAAAAAAAAAATAAAATTCCTAAAGAGTCAAAATAGTCATCAAAGATGAGTATATTGGGCCCAGAGAGCCAAAGCTGTGTCTGAGAGTTATAAATAAATAAATAAATTTCATCAGTTGACCTGAATTGGATATGAATATTAGAAGGTAAGATCAAATGTTTTAACAGGCTATTATTATTTTTAATAAGGTATGTATGGCGGAAGGCCATGTGACAGAAAAGATACTTTATAGGTTCAGGGTTTCTTCTTGAATTATGGACAATTTTTATATTTCACTTGAAAGAAGTATCTAAAAACCCCCAAAATGCTCTCATCATGAGCAGAAAACAAAGTTAACTAGTAATTTCAAAGTTTTAGTTGTCTTTCCTTGCCATCTTCAATTACTTTTTGCTACTTTTCCCAATTACAACATTGTTTATTACAAAATGCTCTTAACATGCTGATTAATATTGCTAAAAGTAGATGAAAAAATGTCTTATTAAAAAAACTTTTTGAACGTTCTGAGTCATATATGTATGCACAGATTAAAATAACGATTTGCTGCATTCTCGTTTTCTGCAGTGTTTTAGAGAAAGTATCAATCCACTGTATTTTGCTGCTCACTGTGTTTCTACTACTGATGTTAAAATAAAAGCATAATTTCTTAATGTGCCGCTTTAGCAGGAGAGAGAAGCAATGCTCACAGAACAGAAAGGCCTTGAATGAAAGCGCGTTTGCCATAAACGACCCTGAGCACTTGTGGTGTGTACTGCTCAGTTGTTTTGACATGCTGCTCACTTTTAACTGTAGAAAAAGTCAAATGCTACCGTTGTCATAATGTCTCGAGGTCCGGTTGAAACCAAGCCAGGGTGTAGAAGCAGACCGTGGCCCGCTATTCGAGGACCCCTGGTATAGAGCTTCTGAAACACTGTTCCTCCAATTTACTCATATTCTCATTAGCCTTGATCAGATGACTTTGACTCAATTTCTTTGCAGCTTTACCCTTGTGTACAAGAATAAGTCGATCAAACATGCTGCAGAAACTTTTGCACTATCCCTGTCAAAAATCTTTCAAAGCCCTTTCTCCCTCATTCACTCGCTCTCCCTCTTCACCAGAATGCAGGGCCCCAAAGGGCCCAATTTAAGAGCCTGTGAATTTCATAAGTTGCTGTGAACAAACTTTCTAAAACTACATTATTTCTGAATCTACAAGGGGGAGTGATAAGTTAAAACTTGTGATATGACTATATGTCTATATGTCTAAAATTATATGTGATATGAAGCTCAATATATTGGGCTTAAAAAGCAATGAGTCACTAAAAGCTAAGCTTTAAAAGGAGAAAATTATACACCAGATTTTCAGTCGCTTAATTTCCTTCATCGGAGTACATCAGCAGTGCTCATTACACTCTATAAAATTATTCAACTGTCCATTTGATTGGTACTTTTTTCAAATATATATTTTAAACTATATATCCAATAGACCCTTTTCACATTTCCGGGTTTCTCAGAAGCGGAAGTTGTCATAGTTGGGTAAAATTCTACAGGTGCTGGTCATATAATTAGAATATCATCAAAAAGTTGATTTATTTCACTAATTCCATTCAAAAAGTGAAACTTGTATATTATATTCATTCATTACACACAGACTGATATATTTCAAATGTTTATTTATTTTAATTTTGATGATTATAACTGACAACTAAGGAAAATCCCAAATTCAGTATCTCAGAAAATTAGAATATTGCGAAAAGGTTCAATATTGAAGACACCTGGTGCCACACTCTAATCAGCTAATTAACTCAAAACACCTGCAAAGGCCTTTAAATGGTCTCTCAGTCTAGTTCTGTAGGCTACACAATCATGGGGAAGACTGCTGACTTGACAGTTGTCCAAAAGACGACCATTGACACCTTGCACAAGGAGGGCAAGACACAAAAGGTCATTGCAAAAGAGGCTGGCTGTTCACAGAGCTCTGTGTCCAAGCACATTAATAGAGAGGCGAAGGGAAGGAAAAGATGTGGTAGAAAAAAGTGTACAAGCAATAGGGATAACCGCACCCTGGAGAGGATTGTGAAACAAAACCCATTCAAAAATGTGGGGGAGATTCACAAAGAGTGGACTGCAGCTGGAGTCAGTGCTTCAAGAACCACTACGCACAGACGTATGCAAGACATGGGTTTCAGCTGTCGCATTCCTTGTGTCAAGCCACTCTTGAACAACAGACAGCGTCAGAAGCGTCTCGCCTGGGCTAAAGACAAAAAGGACTGGACTGCTGCTGAGTGGTCCAAAGTTATGTTCTCTGATGAAAGTAAATTTTGCATTTCCTTTGGAAATCAGGGTCCCAGAGTCTGGAGGAAGAGAGGAGAGGCACACAATCCACGTTGCTTGAGGTCCAGTGTAAAGTTTCCACAGTCAGTGATGGTTTGGGGTGCCATGTCATCTGCTGGTGTTGGTCCACTGTGTTTTCTGAGGTCCAAGGTCAACGCAGCCGTATACCAGGAAGTTTTAGAGCACTTCATGCTTCCTGCTGCTGACCAACTTTATGGAGATGCAGATTTCATTTTCCAACAGGACTTGGCACCTGCACACAGTGCCAAAGCTACCAGTACCTGGTTTAAGGACCATGGTATCCCTGTTCTTAATTGGCCAGCAAACTCGCCTGACCTTAACCCCATAGAAAATCTATGGGGTATTGTGAAGAGGAAGATGCGATATGCCAGACCCAACAATGCAGAAGAGCTGAAGGCCACTATCAGAGCAACCTGGGCTCTCATAACACCTGAGCAGTGCCACAGACTGATCGACTCCATGCCACGCCGCATTGCTGCAGTAATTCAGGCAAAAGGAGCCCCAACTAAGTATTGAGTGCTGTACATGCTCATACTTTTCATGTTCATACTTTTCAGTTGGCCAAGATTTCTAAAAATCCTTTCTTTGTATTGGTCTTAAGTAATATTCTAATTTTCTGAGATACTGAATTTGGGATTTTCCTTAGTTGTCAGTTATAATCATCAAAATTAAAAGAAATAAACATTTGAAATATATCAGTCTGTGTGTAATGAATGAATATAATATACAAGTTTCACTTTTTGAATGGAATTAGTGAAATAAATCAACTTTTTGATGATATTCTAATTATATGACCAGCACCTGTATAGTGGCGAATGAGAGAATACATTAAATATATTTTTTTTGTTTCCATTTGCTCAAATAGCAAAAGAAAAACTCCACAAAAGTGTTTTTTTATAACTTTCAAAAAGAGGAAAAAAATAGAGAGCGATTGATAACGGCAGTCAGACGAGAGAAATATGTCATTTTTACCGTCATTCCCATAGCTGCTGTATTAGAAACACCCTCACAGCAGAGTTGTTTTTTGTAATTTGATGTAAATATAATACTAAGTATAGTGTTATAAATGTACATACGTTTAAAAAAAAATGAAAATATAAAAAACTTTGCAGGATTTACGATATTAGTCCATCATCACAGTCGTGAAAAGGGTCTATTATTTTTTTAAAATAATTTCTTAATTTTTGCCATATGTAAAATAAGTATAAAGTAGAATTATTCTATGTCTACACGAGCACTAAACTGATGCCCCATTCTATTTTTGATGTACTCCATGCGCTAGCTCTACTTCCAACAACATACAAATGGATTTAAAACTTTCGCTTTGATGCGTCTAGTGTAGACAACCTTGAGCTGTTGCAGCGCGATACACTGCGCAATGACATGCCCCGGTGTAGAAATGGTTTTAGGATGCACTCATGATTTGAACCCAAAATCTTAACTTAAAAAATAAACAATAACAATTTATATTTTACTAATCATTTGGTAATGGCTTTTTTTTTTTTTTAAAGACCCCCTGGTGAAAATCAAGTTTTTAATGTTGTTTATATGTCTATGTAGTGTTTTTAATATGCTTTAAGACAAACCATGTGCAAATTCATAAGTCAGCACCATTGCTGAGTATTTTATGTTTGAAACTGCAGGAAACCAAAAACCCGCGGTTTTGAAATCACAACAACGTGCTGGCAGGCTTTAGCATATCATTAACTATGACTGCTCTGAAGCAGGAAAGTCTCGAGAGAAGCCAGGTTATCCCGGTAAATTTTCTGTTGATATGAAAAATTGTGTAGATTTATCAATATAGCGAGTCTAATACGATGTTATGATGAACTATATGCCTTTCTCCACTGACGTTCTGAGTTGTTCAAAGCGTTTGTAAGGATACTGATTGTTAGAAGGCAGCTGTCTGACTCTGTCTGTGATAAAGAACGGGAACGGTGTGTGTAACATTAGCAACACATTATTAGCTGTTTGATAACGTAGTCAAGCAAAAGGCTATCTATATTAATTCATATTAATTAATGACAGAACCGTCGCAAGGGCTGTGCCAAGTGTGCGAGCGCATAGGGGCTCGCGCCAAAGTAAAGTGACAGCTGACTTGAAGTAAAGCCAATAAAGTTCATGTTTTTGTCCTTCGAAATACTTTAATACTATAAAACATAGCTAAAACACTATTGCTCTGAGCATGTGACCGTGATTCGTGTGCATATCAAGTTCTGAGAGAGCTATTCAGTCCATTATAAATTCAGATTTTGGCCGCCTCTGGAATGGATCAAACCATAGATATTAGCCTACCTGATAAGTTCAAGTAAATACGATGGGAATTCGTGCTCATTCAAGGATGTGCATTTATTTCATGTAGCCACAACACAAACAACAAATGGTCACTGCAGCAACAGTAGACTCTCCGAGCTGGCGTGAGTGGAGGCGGGGCTAATTTGCATATTCATTGATCCGTGTACATTAAATGAGGCAAGGTTGTAGAGTTACATTAGAGCTATTTTTTTTCACTTGAATTTTTTTTTTTAGATATGTAATTTTGGTGATCAAAGAAGATTTTTAAGGGATAAAATAATTGACTACAGGGGGACTTTAAATAATCCAGTTAAATTAAATATTTTAGAAAAGAATGACACTTCTTTATATTACTTTTTATTTTTATTAGAAACTTCGTGGATGCAAACCAAAAGATAAATAAGTCGGACATCAGTGCAAAAAACACAAACTGACCCACCCACAACGCTCTCAGAACGCACTTTCGCCCCTGCCCCAGCGGAGGTCTGTGCACGCCACTGACGTTTACATTGTTACAAAACAATTATATTTCAATGTCCTTATGACTATTAAGCAGCACAACTGTTTTCAAAGTTGATTATAATAAGAAATGTTTCTTGAGCCCCAAATCAACATATCAGAATGATTTCTGAAGGAAACAGTTATTATAAATTCTAATAATATTACTGTTTTTACTGTATGTTTGGTCAAATAAATGCCACCTTGATGAGCATGAGAGCCTTTCAAAAATATTTAAAAAATCATAATGGTAGTGTAACATTTGAGTTAAAAACCAAAGATTAAAAACGGCAAAACTATATTTTATAAAACGAATAGCCTTGTAAAATAGCTGATATATTGCACACACACATCTCCAACCAAACCAAGTCATAGTAGAGCCCTAGGATGGAGATTAGATATCAAACTCACGTGCATGGCGAGAATGCTCCGTGGGATAAGTTCCCGATACTGTCTGATGTTGAAGTGCCACGTCTTGATCCTCATCAGATCATCAAAGGCGAACTCCAGAATCAACCTGCCTTCCGTACACACCTGAGAATGCAAACATTGAGAAATCTATGATGTCTTCAAAGACTACAGTCTGCTGACATGTCTTGTGTGTTAGATGTCTCTCTCATCATGATGATATAAGTTTAGAGAAAAATGCTAACTCAGAGAGTTTCAAAATGCATCACTCAAAAGCAGGTGAAATTTATTCAGCATATACAGTCAATTCAGATAATATGTCAGAACAGTTAGGTTTTTCAGACAGAGTTTCAAAGCTATTTCCTAATAAAAGGTATTTATGTTGTATACCTGAACTGAAGGCCAACGAAATGGAAATACTTGAGACGAGCTTACACAAACACAAAACAACAAAATGTTGAAAACATGCAGAGGCCATAAACCATTAGCAATTACAAAAAAAAATAATAAAAAAAACAGGATGAGAAAAACATTTTGCTGAATTTAGAGCTGCGCTGCTCATAGCCCCAATGTTCTGTTGCTGGGGTAACCAGAGGATGAGGAGGAGGAAGGGAGGGAGGGAGAGGAAGGGGGATTGGGGGGGTGGAAGCGTCAGCTGATTAGTTGGCATGGCAACGGCAAAGATGTAATCCTGCTAGAGCCACTCTAATCAATGCCCTCAGCACAGATGGTCTCTGGAGGATCAACAAGAAAGAATCTGGCGGGAGAGCACAGCGCCATCACATGACCACACTTTTTCACATTCTCTTGCTCACTCTCCCCACTTCTTTTATCTTCTGTATGCTTTTCCTGCTCTCTGAATCTGTTTCACTCTCCTTTTTTTTTTGTCTGTCTTTCCACCCCTTGTTCAGCACCATCTCTCAACACAGTAACATGCTAAGGAAAAAGCAAAGTGAAAATAAAAGCATCTGTCTTTTCCTCTCCCTCTATCGCTGTACTGCTCCACAGCTCTGCTTCAGGATGTGTTTTAAATTTCAACTGGTCTAGCCAATCATTAGAATATTGAAGTCTAGGGGATTCTTCATATGTCTTATAGACTCAGAAATAAAACAATGTCTAATAGTGGATATATGCAGCACAAGAGTACAGCTGAGATTTTGTAATCATTTACTCAAAGACTAGTGGGTCTCTACTCCTCTGTATGTCTGTAATAAGTACATGGGCTCTTGTATGGATTAGAGTGGATTAGTCCATATCAGTATGTGAAAATAATCTAAAGTGCATGATGAACAAGGTGGAAACATAAAATCTGTTGATAAGTGGTTTAACCCTCTGATGCATGATGTCCACTTCAGCTGACAGATCTTTAAAAGCCATTTTATTAACCATTCAGTGTGTGATGTTACACCCAAACCACAATAGGCCGATGACCTTTGACCTTTATTCATAATTATATGGCTTTTTATTATTTTTTATTACTATGATGCATTGGCGTAATTTGCGGGTGGGACGGGTGAGACGTGTTCCCACCACTTTTTGCCAGGGTCAATATTGCCCCCCCCCCCACACTTTTCTTAAACAAGTGCTCGTGCACAGTTTTCACACAGACAAGCGTGTCAATCTATCGCTTAATGCCATTGCAGAGACTCTATTCTTTCCAGTGAAATCACAAAACAAACTGCACACAAACATGTCTCTGCTGTTGATATATAATCATTGTTGAACATCTTTGATTTTAATGAGGAAAAAAACCTATAAGAGGGCGGATTAGAACCCGGAACGTCTGACACGGTTAACAAAAGTTCTACCACCAGACAGTTATAACGTCAAAGGGAAGTGACCCTAATGATACAAGTGATATCATCAACTCTGTTACTCTGGTTTAGATCAATAAAACAGTTAGTTGACAACTAACAAATGACCATAACTTGTAATTTTATCTCCCCTTTCGAATGCAATAAAATGTCTGTTATACTTGCTTTTGTGTCCTTGTTTTAGTGCATTCAGACAATGAAGAAAATGAAATCTCACCAACTTGATTTTATTATGTTTTGTTTTACCATGACTATGAAACTAATTAAAATCAGACATATATGACAACACACAGAGTGAGTACTGAGTAATAGATTTATAAAGAGCTTTCTCAGCAGAGTCCAAAACTGCCTGAAATATTTTACGAGGATTCCAAACGACATCCAACAGTAAACACACAGAATAATGGCTATGAATAAAGTAGTAAATGATCAAGCCTGCCATATTTGTTTGTTCTATTAAAAGTTTACAGGGTTTATCACAGGGAATGTAAGAACTGAAGGAAACAGATAACTGTCATTTCTCCTTCCACACACGCTTTCTCTCCCTCTTTACCTTGGTGAACATGGGCTTGCCATGCTGTGTGACCATGGTGCACTGATCGCAGTCTACAGTGATGCAGGAGTTGTGAAAGGACTCTTTGGAGTGTTTCAGGATGTAGTAGAGGTCTGACACGCCACCCTCAAATACTGTGCTGAAGTAACGAGGGATGAGGGTCCGCCCGATTGCTGAGGAGAGAAACAAGATGTCATTTACACTGTATTGCATTTCAGATTTTCACTCAAGATGTTGGTCCCCACATCCAAGTCATTTTTTGAAACTCTTAGTCCTTTCAGTTTCTACAAATTGTACACAAATATCTGACATCATAGTTTAAACACACACACATTTTAATTATACATTTCTGTTTTTAATGGTAAGTATTTTTGTTTTTGCAGCATTTTCATAGTATCCCAGCTAACAAAAATTATGTTCTATGTTTTGCTAACATACCCATTAAGTTATACAAAAAAAACATTATTTCTGAATGCTCTCTGAAAGTTCAAAATGTCAATTTTTTTTTTATTTTTTTTTACAATTGTCATTTTGCAAACATTATGCGAAGGGATACATTGTTGTATACTTAAACCTTCCGAAACAAGTAGAAACTATTAAAAATAGATTTTTTAGGTTAATGTCATTTTGTACTTAATTTTGGTTGGTATCCGGTTGTCTACTTCAAAAATGTCTGTGCTTTAAATAGACACTTAAGGTGTAATATAGTTGGTCCCCTAAAAGTAAAACTGGGCTCTGTGATGCTGTTATGAAGCATTCACGCAACACTGAAAATGTTCTGTTGCAGAAAGAAAACTAATAAATAGACTTAAAGGATTAGTCCATTTTTAAATAATATTTTCCTGATAATTTACTCACCCCCATGTCATCCAAGATGTTCACGTCTTTCTTTCTTCAGTCGAAAAGAAATTAAGGTTTTTGAAGAAAACATTCCAGTATTATTCTCCTTATAGTGGACTTCAATGGCCTCCAAACGGTTGAAGGTCAAAATTACAGTTTCAGTGCAGTTTCAAAGGGCTTTAAACGATACCAGACGAGGAATTATCTAGCGAAACGATTGGTCATTTTCGAAAAAAATAGAACTGTATATGTTTTATATAAACAGATGATCGCCTTGCGCTTGCTTCCGCTTTCCGCATTCTTCAAAAAGCTTACGGCGTATGTCCTACGCCTTCCCTATTCTACTTACGGAAAAAAACGGAACTGGGGCCGCGTTCGTTCCGTAAGTTGAATAGAGCTTGGCAAACTACGTCACTGCGCGTTGCATTCTGGGTATTTGCCGCAATGTTTTAGGTGACGCTCAGGAGCGTACAATGACAACAAATTCAAATCACCAGATGAAAAAATGACTGTATTCACATTAATTTTTTTGAGAGCTGCTTGCACTTGCTTAGAATATATGGACTAATATTTGAATCTCTTGTGTTCATTCGATCGCTCTGTCGTGTGGCCAGGACACGATATACACACACATAGAAATCACACTGCCGCCTTCTATTGGACCACACACGAGTGATTTCTCTATTGCAGTTTTTAATAACTAAGTCGCACTGATATATCTGCCAGATAAAATAATAAACACAATATAGATTGATCTCAGCCAGCATATCATCATTTCGCCCTGATTTCTTAATGTTAAAGCATTAAGGGATAACATATAACAGCATGACTCTCTGTAAAGCAGCTCTGAAATGAATTATATTGTGTGGAGTCGCTACATCAAGTAAGTTTTACTGGACCTAAATGGAATAAATACATAATTTCTTACTGAGACAAGCTGAACAATGAATCAAAGGTGTGCTGCTTTATGAACACGGAGAGTGATCGCAACGAGCTATATCACAAATAACATTTCTAAACGTGTTTTCGTACATTATTAATGGCGTGAGCACTTACATATTTAAGCGAATCAGAAATTAAGAATCTGTAATAAATCCAAATGACAAAGCCACATTTTGGTCAAGTTTATTTTCATCGAGTTTCACTTTCACCATTGTGTTGTTTCTAAGCTGGAAGGCAGAAAAAAACAGGGACATTCTAACACGCTTAGCGTGAAAAAGCTTAACGTGGCTTAATTTACTAAGTGTTATTAACAAACAAAACTTAGTATGCTTTATTAGTTTGGAGTTTATATGTACAGAAAAGCAGATGAGCCCAGAATATGAACGCAACACATTTAACACATAAGCATTTTCCCCCCATAAAGAAAAAGCTTAATGGACAGTGACTTAACGTGTAATAAGACAGATCCTGTTCATATTCTGGACTCATCTGCTTTGGTGTACATAGTTTCTATGGGAGGAAAACGTTTAACGTGAAATGAAACGCGTTGCGTTCAAATTCTGGGCTATATTATTATCATGTTTACTTACATTAAGCCACATTAAGCGTTTTAGAATGTCCCGAAAATGGGACAAAATGGCGCTCCATTTCACATCCGTTTTCCACGCTGGTTAGTATATGCACATAGTTCATAACACAGCCAGCGTTCACCATTCTAATAAGTTTTTAACTGTATAATATACATTTTAACATCTTCCTCCACTATTTCCCAGTCTCTACTGTACTGATGGTGACCTAAAGTCCCAGAATGCAACGCGTTGCTGACGTCACGTTCCCAGACTCCATAGGGAAGGCGTAGGACATACAGCATAAGCGTTTTGAAGAATGCGGAAAGCGGAAGCACACACAAGGCGATCATCTGTTTATATAAAACATATACAATTGTATTTTTTTTTAAAAAGACAGATCGTTTCACTAGATAAGACCCTTATTCCTCGTCTGGTATCATTTAAAGCCCTTTGAAGCTGCACTGAAACTGTAATTTTGACCTTCAACCATCTGGAGGCCATTGAAGTCCACTATAAGGAGAATAATCCTGGAATGTTTTCATCAAAAACCTTAATTTCTTTTCGACTGACAAAAGAAAGACATGAACATCTTGGATGACATGGGGGTGACTAAATTATCAGGAAAATTTTATTTGAAAGTGGACTAATCCTTTAATAAATAGGCAGACAGGAATGATCCTACTTTAACACACATGGTGTGACCACACTTCACCAGCGAGATGGTAAGACTAGGAATTGAGTTAACAACTGTTGAAGATTAGCATAACTGATATGAAGTATGATAATTTGTTTTTGCAAACTGTGTTTACTGTAACCTGCCTGAGGTCTTTCAAAAAGTTGAGTTGGAATACTTCTGCTTCCCTGCAGCTGGAGATAATTATGCAACATTTTTGTTGTTGTTTAACAATGAACAAACAAAGACAGAGCCCCTGTCCGGATGTGTGGCCTCAGGAATATCTGCATGGTTAATTTTTTTTTTCTCTGCTTATATTATTGCTTCACTAAAAAAATTTTCTTTAACCAGAAAGTACACCCTACAACAAATCATTTCAAATTATGGTTTTCAATAATAACAAACATCTAAACAACAATAAATTTAATTGGGAAGCAAAATTGTAAGATTTATATATTGAATATATCTTAATATAAGTTTTTTTAACTTTAACATATCTCACTAATTTAGAAAGAAAATAACAAAATAAATTACAACAGAGTAAGAAAATTAAACATAACTCAAGAATCATAAACTTGACTAAATCTTGTTAGCTTTACTAACTTAGAAATGGGGTAAGACAAACTTAATTTATGAAATATTCTCTCTTTCTCTCTCTGTCAATATAAGAGATTATATTTTATACATTACTGTTCAAAGACGTCTCTTATGCTCTCAAAGGCTGCATTTTAGAACAAAAATACAGTAAAAAGTTGTGAAACACTATTACATTATAATAACATTTTTTAAATATATTTTAAAATGTAATTCATCCCTGTGATGGCAAAGTTAATTTTCAGCATCACTACTCTAATCTTCAGTGTCACATGATCCTTCAGAAATCATTCTAAGAAACTGATTTTATGTTCAAGAAAAAATTCTTATTATCAATATTAAAAACAGTTGTGCTGCTTAATATTTTTGGGATCTCTGCTGTCACTTTTGATCAATTTAATGCATCATTGCTGAATTAAAAGTACCAATTGCTTAAAAAATATATATTTTTGACCCTTTGAATTGTAGTGTATACACAAATAAATTTTTTAAAAATGAATATACATATATATGTCACTGCACTGAAAATTTTTACAAAATATTTTAAGGCACATTTAGCTGGACATCTTTGGCCAAGAAAGTAGCAGACACGCCTGCAGAGACAACTTGTACATTTTGCGAGTGGCTTTGCAGTGTTAACTTATCATTTTAATATTGAAACTGAACGGACGAGCAGCCTTATCCAGCTTAGCGTCTGATTTCAGGCAGAAATAATCCATCTTACAGTCAAACTCCCCTTTGAGAGAAATTATGTTTGTGCCACCAGCCCTGAGGGAGCGGAACGGGGGTGGTGGAGGGAAAGAGAGAGAGAACTTCATTTACCCAGCTTCCCTTAAGACAGGCGGCATTGCCGCCACCGGTTAAAACTGCACGGGCAGAAGGAGAAAATGAAACAGCTGCAAACGCGGCCTGTTTCTTAAATTGGCTAAAGTCTGGCATGACTAAATCAACACATAAATACTTGGCAGGGGGAGAGAGTGAGAAAAACGGAAGAAGAGGAAGGAGGGGAGGGAGGAATGGAGGGAGAGCCCTAGCTTGAGCGTATAAATGAAGGTCTCCCTAGTGGTTAAGACACAGAGTGAGCCGATGACGAGAGCTGACTGTTAATGAGAGAGTGCGAGAGAGAGAATGGTAGAGCGCTTCGAAGGGACAGTAAAAATAAATATGAAATGCCCATGAATGAAAAAAATGGCACAGAATACAGGCAAATAAAGCACTACAGGGAGGAACAGAGAGGAAGAAAGTGAGAGAGATACAAAATGAAAGGCTGACAGGTAGGGTGACAGCAAGGGGTGTCATGCTGAAGGGAGATGTTGTTTCTGCAGGCACACCTGACTGCCTGCTAAAGTTCTAGAGCACTGTGGCATAGCGGCTCCTATGCCTAACCATGGGGCATAAAATCACAGACACACTAAAATAACAGATGAGCGTGTGTGTTTGCATGGTGGTACCAGGGCAGCTTGAACACACAAGGAGCTTTATAATACCTGGAGAAAGCTATCAGGACTAACTGGATTGTGCTAACCAAACAAACCTTAACCACTTGGTCTGTTTTAACATCATACGGCCAGTCTATAAATACATGGTAACCTATTAGCCAAGAGTCCAGGACCTCTGTTTGTTTTCAACTGCTGACATTTTTTTATGAACATTTCTAGAAATACCAATATATCATCCAGGGATTGACCTCCACTGCGACAAATACAGAGAATATAGATATTCTACAAATAGGACTAAGACTTAAAGCCCAGTGTTGGGAAAAGTTACTAAAGGAGTAACTCTCCTGACAAGATGGCGCCGCTGAGTCCGGTCGCCGTCCAGGTCGCTCCGCTTAGATTGTGTTTTTATTTACTTTTTTACCTACTTTTGCTTTCTCTTTTTACACACATAACCTCTGCACTGATCACTTACGACAAAAGAACACTTTTGGACATTGGACACCGCTTCACTAACCTGTTTCAGGACACTTTATCCCTCANAGTAATGCATTACAATATTTTGTTACTACTCAAAGAAGTAACAGTGTTACTTAGTTACTTTTTATGGAAAGTAATGTGTTATGTTACTTTTGCATTACTTTTTCTCACCTGGGCTGGGCTTGATTTATTGTTTTTTTAAAGCTGTAGTCTGTAAATTTTGCCTCTTTGTCGCCATCTCTGTTTGAAACCTGCAATTGCAGTTATTTGTGGAATTATAATCTTTACATGGGTTGTACATTGGCACGGCTCCTCAGCTCGGATGAATCTAAGGTTTGCTGTCAGTCACCACATCGGTGTGGATACTGTACTTCTGAATCACAGATTCTACATCTCAGAAGTATGACCAAAATAAGAATTTTCACCGGAAAAAGTCATCTGAACAATTAAGTATCATGTCTGCCACTTTTGTTTTGACCAACTGAGAAAAAAAGCTTTACAATAAATCCCTCTACCAATGGTGATTAAATCTAAGATTGCTTAGCTCGGAAATTTTTATTATTGTTATACAGTGCACATTTTTATTATTGTTATACTTTGTTCTCAAATTGTTAATGTTAACAACATCAGCATTGAGTGACTATGTGTATTTAGTGTGTATTAGCGTTACCTGTAGATTTAAATTTCTGTAGCCACTCCGCAGTCCAAAGTCTTTTGCTTTTGACTACGGGTGAATCTCCAGTTGTCACTGATGATTGTCATTTGGACCTTTCTGGATTACAATCCGCCATCAAAATGATAAGTTTAATTATGGCAGCTGCTGTGAGAAAAGGCTATAAATGATCCGTCACAGCATCCTCCACAAGCCATATAGTCTACTAGCTGGGACTCTTTCTTTATGTGAACAGACGTGACGTAATGACGCAAAGACGAACGGCTGCATGCTCGAATTTCCCGTGAAAATCCACCAGTACAATCCGAATTAGGAAACGTTATTACAAGCTTACCGTTGTGAATCAGGCTAAGGTAAGGAGATAGTTTTGAACACTGGCTGGTTATGTACTTGCTCAAAAATTGATTTTGGATAATTTTTAACCAAAAAAAGTTATGGACTGCAGCTTTAACAAAAAACAACAACTTTTTACTTTACTAGTTAATTGAAAAATCGTATTACATAATTTGCATTACTTGTAATGTGTTACCCTCAACACTATTAATGTCTACACACAAATCACCAATTTATAACTCTGAAATATATTGTGCCAGTAAAAACCAATGTCATTTTCAGGGTAAGCTTTATTTCTCCACTCATACTGACACTGTTGCGCACTTGTTTATTTTTTCATGCTGTATTCATAACCATTTGTGCCAGATACTGTAAGAAAGAAATGGCGAAGTCCTAGTGGGACATAGATTTTGCTTTGCTACCTTTAGAGGGAGCACTTCAAACAGTCTCTCTTTAAAATAAAAGTTAGTCTCAGCAGGATTCTGACAATAACCCACATGTTTTTCTGTGTCTTTTTTGTACGAGCATGTGTGTCTCCTTTTTGCATGTTGTGAGGGGACTCCAGACTGATTGGCCCATCTACAGAAGCGAGCACTCCAGAGATTGGATTAAGCAGTCACTTGTTTCGGCTAACACGTTGTGCAACATATGCCTCTCAAGTAATGTGTACCCAAACACGCAATTTACAAATAATTAACGTCGTGTTAATTAGGCACATTAATTCACACTGTGCGTAGGCTCCAGGACGGATGCCAGCACTCGCAGCCAAAAAGACAAGAGAGGAGTTTAGTTTCAAGTGGCACAGCAGACGGAGGGGAGACGGTGAGAAAGACAGGGGGAGACAGTGAAACACACAGAGGGGTGGACAGAAAGGTTATGCAGAGAGAAAGGCAAAACATAAGTAAATAAAAGACAGACAGAAGTGATTTTGCATGCAAAACAAAGGTCAAACTTTTCTCTTCTTCAAATAAAAACCATTATTTTCTCACCCTCATGTCGTTCCAAACCCATATGACTTTCTGTCTTCCGTGGAACAGAAAAGGAGAAATTCTGAAGACTTCCACCAGTTGCTCTTATCCATGCATTTACACTAAATGGAGACTGGTGCCTTCAAGCTTCAAAAAAGGACACAAAAGCACCATAAATGTATAATAAAAGTGGCTCATATATGTTACGGGACAGAGGAGGTCGGAGACACAGGTACAATTTAAAATGTTTATTGAGACAACCAGAGCAGTGAGCAGGTGAGTGAAAGCAGACGAAGTTTCCAGAGAGGATATATATCAAGACAGTAATACTTGACTTGATCTTCACACCAGGTTCAATGAAGCAGACGAGGATTCCAGACAGCACTGATATCAAGGCAGTGATACTTGACTTGATCTTCACACCAGATCGGATGAGAACAGAGAGACTTGGAACAGGAGCAACACAGTGACACTCACGAAGGACTGGAGAACACTGAGGATCAAGGAAACACACTGGAGACAGGTAAGGAGTCCGTAAGGTAAGCATTCAGGTAAGTATGCGTTAACGAGACCGGACGATGACTGCGTGACTGTGAGTGTCTTTTATAGTGCTGGTGATTGAGCTGGTGATGAGTGTCAGGTGCGTGTGATCAGTACTCTGGTGAGGGAGTGCGACGTGATTGGCTGCGTGCAGAGCCTGGTGTGTCTGTGACATTACCCCCCCCTCCACGGTCCGCTCCTGAGGACCGAGGACCCCGTCGACGTGGTGGCCAGCCTCTGCCTTTCGGAGCTGGTTTGTTGGGATGCCTGGTGTGGAAGTTCGCCAGAAGGCTCGGATCAAGAATGTCAACTCTGGGAACCCATGATCTCTCTTCGGGACCGTATCCCTCCCAGTCAACGAGGTACTCCAAATGACCACCACGACGACGGGAGTCCAAGATCTCCTTGACGAGGTATGCTGCTCCGTCTTCCACTATGATAGGAGGAGGGGGTTCTTCTTCGTCACCAGGCTCTGTGGAGGAGAGAACAGATGGGTGGTAAGTTTTCAACAGTGACACATGGAACGTGGGATGAATTCTCAATTCAGGAGGAAGTTGTAACGGGTACGTGACAGGGTTGATTTGTCTGAGAATGGTGTAGGGGCCAATGAATCTGAGACTCAGCTTTTTGCAGGGAAGGCGCATCCGAATGTCTCTTGTGGATAACCAGACCTTATCTCCGGGTCAGTAAACCGGTGCTTGCGAACGGCGAAGATCCGCGGTTAGCCTGCGTCTCCTGAGGGCTCGTTGGAGTTGAAGGTGTGCTGAATCCCAGACCCTCTCGCTCTCCCGGAACCAATAATCCACCGCCGGGACATCTGATGGTTCCCCATCCCAGGGGAACAGTGGGGGCTGATAGCCGAGCACGCACTGGAAAGGGGTGAGACCAGTGGTGGGCTGACGGAGAGAGTTTTGGGCGTACTCAGCCCAGCCCAGGAACTGGTTCCAGCAGTTCTGGTGGCCATGACAGAAGGTACGCAGGAAACGGCCAATCTCCTGAATCTTCCGCTCCGTCTGCCCGTTCGTCTGCGGATGGTAACCAGACGAGAGGCTGATGGTCACATCTAGGAGCTTGAAAAAGGCTTTCCAGACGTGCGAGATGAATTGTGGACCTCGGTCTGATACAATATCTTCAGGTAATCCGAAATATCTGAATACATGGTTAAAAAGGAGATCCGCTGTAGACAAAGCTGTAGGAAGTCCTGGGAGTGGAATCAATCGACATGACTTGGAAAATCTGTCCACTACAACCAAAATGCCGGTATGTCCATCTGAAGCCGGTTGGTTTGTGACGAAATCAACTCCTAGATGCGACCACGGCGAGTTGGAACGGGCAGAGGTTGTAGTTTTCCGGAGGGAAGATGGCGGGGGCTCTTAGACATGGCACATTCCCTGCACCCCTTTACGTACCTCCTGACATCAGCTGCCACGTTGGGCCACCAGAAGCGCTGTTTAAGCAGCGAGAGGGTTTCATTGACCCCTGGGTGGCCAGTGCCCAGCGACTCATGGGAGGAGTGAATGAGTGGGATACGTCATGCCCGTGGAATATACTGCAAACCTGGGGGGCAACCCGGCGGAGTGTTGGTGGAGGCATTGGACTCGGGTAGTGTCTCCTCAGACCAGGTTATGGGGCTGACTATGAGGCTCTCTGGAAGTATGGGCTCTGGATCTTCAGGACCTTCCTCGGGACTGTGGATGCGTGATAGAGCGTCAGCTTTCACATTCTTGGAGCCAGGACGATAGGAAATGGTGAAATTGAAACGTGTGAAGAACAACGCCCATCTTGCTTGACGTGGATTTAACCTTTTGGCTTCACGCAGGTACTCCAGATTCTTATGGTCGGTAAGTACTAGGAAGGGATGTCGGGCTCCTTCGAGCCAATGCCTCCGCTCTTCCAGGGCGAGCTTGATGGCGAGTAGCTCCCTGTTGCCGATGTCATAATTAATCTCCGCCGGGTTGAGTTTGCAGGAGAAGAAGGCGCATGGATGGAGTCTACTCGGTTTCCCCTGCTGCTGAGACAGGACCACTCCCACTCCTGTGGTGGATGCGTCGACCTCGACCACGAAAGGGAGTTCTGGATCCGGATGAACAAGGAGGGGAGCGGTTGTGAAGGCGATCTTGAGGTTCTCGAATGCTTTCTCCGCTGCTGGGTTACAGGACAGAGACTTGGGCTTACCACGGAGTAGGTTGGTTAGTGGAGAAGTGATGGTGCTGTAGTTCTTGATAAATCTTCGATAGAAATTGGCGAAGCCAAGGAATCTTTGCAGCTCTTTGACAGTGGTGGGAAATGGCCAATCCTTGATAGCGGAAACCTTCCTCTCTTCCATGCGGATGCCACTGTGATCGATGTTGTAACCCAGAAACTGCACTGAGGGCTGATGGAAACTGCACTTCTCTGCCTTTAAGAACAGGTGATAATCCCTCAGGCGTTGAAGGACCTCCACAACGTGATGCCGATGTTCGGCCAAGCTCCGGGAGTAGATGAGGATATCGTTGATGTACACGATCACTGACTTGTGCAGGAACTCCCAGAGCACCTCATGCATGAAATCCTGGAATACGGAGGGGGCGTTGACGAGTCCATATGGCATGACCAGATACTCATAGTGTCCAGTAGGGGTCACAAAGGCCGTCTTCCATTCTTCCCCCTCACGTATCCGGATGAGGTTGTAGGCGCTGCGGAGGTCCAACTTGGTGAACACAGTGGTGCCGCGGAGATGTTCCAGCGCTGATGGGACGAGAGGAAGGGGGTATCTGAATTTGACTGTTATTTTGTTTAGTGCCCGGTAATCAATGCAAGGCCCGCAAGCCTTTGTCCTTCTTGGCAACGAAGAAAAAGCTGGAAGCAGCAGGGGAAGTAGACGGTCGGATGTAGCCTTGTGATAATGCTTCAGTGATATATTCCTCCATGGCCTTCTCCTCCGGGATGGACAGGGAATAGATCTTTCCCCTGGGCACTGGCTCACCTGGGATAAGGTCGATGGCGCAGTCCCATGGCCGATGGGGAGGCAGCTGGGAGGCCTTCTTGGGACAGAAAACGTCACTGAAGTGGGAGTAACAGTCAGGAATATCGACAGATCTCTTTTCCAATGGACGTGACACAGACAGGAATCTTCTTGGATTTTGGAATCCCTTGGACTGGACTTGGAACTCGACTTGAATCTCGACTTGAATCTCGACTTGAATCTCGACTTGAATCTCGACTTGAATCTCGACTTGAATCTCGACTTGGAACTGGTAGTGCCAGGAAGCAACCAGGAAAACAATTATTACCCCACTTCAGGACATCTCCTATCCCCCAGGAGATGATGGGATCATGCTGCTCCAACCAAGGGCACCCCAGAATCATGTCAGATGTTGAATCCTCCAGAACCAGCATATGAATCTCCTCCTGATGAAGAATGCCAATCTGCAGGCGCAGAGGGCCCACCATGTGACGAACTTGACGGAGAGGATGACCAGTTACTGCATGGATCTGGTGATAGTGAGTGGATTTTGATGGTTTAACGTAGGAAGGATGACACTCACCGTAGATCGCACTGGACGAGTGGGGCATTCAGTTCTGAAATGCCCGGGATGGCCACAATATAAACAGAGACCCTGGGTCAGCCTCCTCTGTCGCTCAGCTGGAGAAAGACGTGATTTGTCAATCTGCATGTCGAAGCTGGCTGGTTCTGGGGAGCTGACGGATTCGGGCCGGCGGAGGAAGGATGGAAATAGTTGCTGGTTTTGGTGCTCTTCTATGCACAGCTGCATACAAGTGGTGAATCTTATTGACAGTTGGATAAACTTCTCGAGCCCGATGGTGTCCTCGTATGCAGCGAGATGCAACCGCACACGGGGATCCAACCCTTGACGATATCTAGAGATGAGGGCTTGTTCGTTCCAAGCACTTGCTGCCGCTAGAGTTCTGAACTGTAAAGCATAATCAGAGACAGATAAAGCACCCTGTTTTAAATTACACAGTCTTTCACCTAGGGAGGAGTCCCATGAAGGTTTTCCAAAAACTTCCTTGAAATGACTAATAAAGCTTGAAAGCGATTGCATGACAGGACTGTTCTGAGTCCACAGGGGTTCCGCCCAGTGGAGTGCTTTACCGTCCAGTTGTTGAAGTATGAAGGCGACTTTCGCCTTATCGTCAAAACATTGCAGGATGAATCCGTTGCAATCCTCCACCGCGCCAGAGAAGGGCGCCGGTTTGGCCATGGGACTGGCGATCACAGACGGAGAAGAAGAAGCAGCGTGGAATGCGGAAGTGCTCGCTGGTGGTGCTGGCGTGGATGTACTGGTGAGAGTGCGACGAAGTGCTGTGACTAAATCCTGGAATGGATCTGCAGTGCTCATGGTGGTTGCTCAGCGGTGTTGGTCCGGTCTTCTGTTACGGGACAGAGGAGGTCGGAGACACAGGTACAATTTACAATGTTTATTGAGACAACCAGAGCAGTGAGCAGGTGAGTGAAAGCAGACAAAGTTTCCAGAGAGGATATATATCAAGACAGTAATACTTGACTTGATCTTCACACCAGGTTCAATGAAGCAGACGAGGATTCCAGACAGCACTGATATCAAGGCAGTGATACTTGACTTGATCTTCACACCAGATCGGATGAGAACAGAGAGACTTGGAACAGGAACAACACAGTGACACTCACGAAGGACTGGAGAACACTGAGGATCAAGGAAACACACTGAAGACAGGTAAGGAGTCCGTAAGGTAAGCATTCAGGTAAGTATGCGTTAACGAGACCGGACGATGACTGCATGACTGTGAATGTCTTTTATAGTGCTGGTGATTGAGCTGGTGATGAGTGTCAGGTGCGTGTGATCAGTACTCTGGTGAGGGAGTGCGACGTGATTGGCTGGGTGCAGAGCCTGGTGTGTCTGTGACAATATAACTTGTGCACTACATTTATAAGTCCTCAGAAGTCATATGAGAGCTTCATGTGACGCCCAAATTAAAATTTAAGTTGTATTCACTGATAATTTTGACATAATTATGCTCCTGTTGCATTCAATCAGATTCTTTTCAATCAGAACCTATTGAATCTGATAATTTCAATGAATCAAAAAAAAAAAGGAATCAGACTGATCCAGTTATTAAATTCACTATGAATCACAGCCGGTCACAGTGGTTACCAGCTCTCTGGAGCTCACTGTCATATGTATCACTTATACAATGGTTTTGCTTCTTTGTTGAAGCTTTAAAGTCACAATTTTCATGGGAACTGATTGTATGGAAAAGTTCGACCAGTATAACTCTTCCTTTTTGTGTTAGACAGAAGAAATAAAGTCACACAGGTTTGGCCTGCTCTGGTATGATTATAGAGCAAATGCAGTGCGCTGCAGTAGAAAGCATGCTGGGAAAAGTGTATTGTGAGAAGGAAAGAGAGGTGAATTTCCTCCAAAAAGCTAAGCCTGAACAATACTTCATCACTTTTAATTTTATAAACCTGGAACCACAGAGCTATGTTATAAAACACCTGGAAAGGTTTAAAAAAAAAAAATGTAGAGCCACTTACACGCTCAGTTCTGAAATCTATAGAGCTGCTTCTTCACTGTGAAGACAATCCTAGAAGGCACTGCGACAAATTCAGTGGAAAAAAATAAATACAAGATGGCAAATGAAGGTAGAGAATGTTGACTATAAATAAAATTAATTAAATACTAAAACGTAATCAAAACAAATAGTTTAAAATAATTATTATAAATACAAAAATAATAATTATTTACCCCAAACTATTAATTTCTATGAAAATTATATAATAAAATTGGGGTTAGTAGGAATTTTTGTTTTTGAAAAAAGTCTCTTATCCTGACCAATGCTGCAATTCTCTGATTAGAAATACAGTAAAAACTACGGTGGCCGAAAGAGCTCAACGCGCTGCAAATGAAGAAAACACATGCAAATAAAGAAAACATCTTCATCAGTTTGACAACACATGCGCTGCAAACTCCACAACATTTACAAATAGTGAAACGCGCTGCAAATAAAGAAAACATTTTCATCAGTTTGACAACACATGCGCTGCAAATTCCAAAACACTAACAAATAGTGAAACGCGCTGCAAATAAAGAAAACATTTTCATCAGTTTGACAACACATGCGCTGCAAAAGCCCACAACACTTACAAATAGTGAAACGCGCTGCAAATAAAGAAAACATCTTCATCAGTTTGACAACACATGCGCTGCAAATTCCACAAAAAAATGAGAAGAGATAATAATTGACTGGGATTTGAGACATAAAATCAAGTAAATTATTAAAAAATATATATTATTTATTATTAATCATTAATAATATTTTAACGCAAAATAATATCCCCCAAATCGTTTGTCCTAGCGCCGAGACTGGCACAGACCACAACGAAAATGTTATAGGGAACACATTGACGTACCTGTCTGGGACCGCTGGCTGGGATTGTTCATGTTTACTCTTAGGTGGTGTGCACCTGAAAGGTGAGTTTTTTCATTTTGTTTGTTAACATTCTGATTATGAGCAGTCCTATTTGCAGCGCGTTTGTCTATTTGTAAGTTTTGTGGAATTTGCAGCGCATGTGTTGTCAAACTGATGAAAATGTTTTCTTTATTTGCAGCGCGTTTCACTATTTGTAAGTGTTGTGGAGTTTGCAGCGCATGTGTTGTCAAACTGATGAAGATGTTTTCTTCATTTGCAGCGCATTGAGCTCTCTCGGCCACCGTAAAAAACAGTAATATTGTTGACTATTACAATTTAAAAAAACTTTTTTATTTTAACACATTCCAAAATGTATTATTTATTCTTAATTTCTTCTGCAAAGCTGAATTTTCAGCAGTCATTTCTCCAGTCTTCAGTATTGATCATGAT
>RJVU01036043.1:4266242-4296747 GCA_003731715.1 Anabarilius grahami
AGTGCCCAGAATATGAAATATTCATCTTTCATAAAACTTTAATTCTATCCCTCTTTCTCTCTCTTCCTTCCTTTCTCCCTATCTCTCAAACTTTTGTCAAAGTGCATTGATCTCAGAGATCAATGAACTCAAATCTTTTTTTTTTAGAGAGAAAACATGAAATGATAACATCTACATGGTAGATAGGGCGAACAAGCATATGGTTATGCTCAAAATGTCTGTATGGAGTGCCTGGGCATTAGGTTGGTCTTCCTGCTGGTGAGTCTGACTTCTTTTTTTTGTCAGTCATACCGACAACTTTTATGATACTTTTATTATGCTTATTGCTTTTTTGTCATTTTTGGAGCTTGGCAGACTCAATATGATCACTATGAACTAAACATACAACAAGAACTACATAACAATTCTTTTTTTGTGTTCCACTGAAAACATAACAGCATAAAGGTTTGGCACACAAGAGAATAAGTAAACGTTGACCTAATTTAAAATTTTACATGAACTACTAAAAAAACTCTTGGTCATATCTCAATGTGTGGTTTGTTATTTTTGAGGTCAGGGTCATAAATGATCTGTGCTACGGTGACTTGATTAGAAAACAGATCCAGCAGATAAAAAAAAAGAATTGCGCTGTGATTATGATACACCACAGAGAATATTCTGACTCATCACATCTCGGTCTCATTGATGTGGAGGATGGGTAGAGAGCGAGAGAGGGAGGTTGTCTGATAGATTCCGAGTTCTCCCCTCTCCAGCAGTAATCCCCGAAGACATCCGCGCCAAAACGAGACACAGGCGAACAGCTCCACTCACCCACAACCGCCCTCACAACACGCTTGGCCTCACACCACTGCCTCTGTGTGTGTGTGTCTGAATGTGTGCTGTGCTTTTCCCATGAGTCCTGATCCACACCTCCCCCCTTCCCCTCCATCCATAATTCAGGAGAGGCTGGCTTGTCCCACTCTCTCTCCCAGATACACTGCATGCTCTTGGGGCACATACTTCCTTGAGGGCTAACGGATGGATGCCACCACAACCATATCAACCAGTATAACTTCCCATCATCTTCCAGATACGATTTATTGAAATGTCTATCCTCCTTCAACTTGAAAACAGTGATTCAACAGCTGAAATCTCAGTTTGGCAATATATGGGGCAAAGTTTTGGAAGTGAAAAACATTTAACCATGTAAAGCCTGACATATGAAATAATCAGAAAAATATATATATTTTTTAAATCGAACAGTTTATTGAACCTTTAGACCTTTATAGTGCTCATATTCAAAGAGAGAGAAAAAAAACCCACATCAATTTTATTCACATGTCCAAACTTTGCTAAAATGCAATTTGCTGCAGTTGCTGATATTTACATGGCCAAAAAGTAAGGTGAAATTCTAATAATGAGATATTCTAATAATGTAAATCAATGAGATATTTGTAAAAGTATAGCTGACTACTTACATAAAATGCATATAAAATATCAAATGTCACTCTATAGCTCACAATAATATGTTTTAGTAGGATGATATTAAATGCTTAGTTTTATGTAGTTTTTTTTTTGTGGGGGCATATCATATAATGCAATGCAAAACAATGATGATTGAGAGATAAACAAATATTACGTTCCTTAAAAGCCTGATGACTGTTATTCATAAATTAATCTCTAAGGCTTGATTACTGTAACACATTATGCTGGAATTAAACAGTTCTCACTTTTGCGTTTACAACTGGTACAGAATGCTGCAGTTCAGTTTTTGACCAGGACTAAAAAAAAAAGAAGGGAGCATTTCTAATCTATCGTAGCTCTTCATCATTGGCTGCTGGTGCAGTTCAGAATCAATTTTAAGATTTTATTTTTTGTATTTAAAGTCTTGCTTGGACTTGCTCCTACTTAAATATCAGACCTTTTGAGCCTCCATTCTGCTGCTAACTGTTCCAAAATCGTGATTGAAAACCAAAGGCGACAGGGCTTTTTCAGTACGTGCACCAAGACATTGGAATACCTTACCTTTCTCTATCAGATGTTCCCCTACACTATTTGCATTTAAAGCATCTCTTAAAAAGTATCTTGTCTCTCAGGCTTATTCATAACTTGGTTATTTTAGTATTTTCTTAGTTTTTATTTCACTGTCCAGTGTTGCTTTGTATTATGTTTAATTATTATTATATATTTTTCTTTCTTTTCTTGTTTTGCAGGATGATGCTCTATCCTATGTTATTCAGCACTGTGGTCAGCATTCATGTTATTTTTAAGGTGCTAAATAATTTAAAGGGGTCCTTGATTATTATTTCACTTTTCTAACTTTAGTTAGTGTGTAATGTTGCTGTTAGAGCATAAACAACTTCTGCAAAGTTACGACGCTCAAAGTTCAATGCAAAGGGAGATATTTTCTTTTAAAGAATTCGCTACAACAAGCTCCTTCCAGGGTTAGTGACATTACAAACCCCAAAATTTACATAAACCCTGCCCCCAGGAGCATGCAACAAAGGGGGTGAGGCCATGTTGGGCTGCTTTAGAGAAGAGGAAGAGTTGTTGTTGTAGAGTGTTGTTGCCATGCCTTCATTTTACGCCGGACTGCTTCACAAACGAGGGTCAGCAGTGCATTTGCATTTAAAGGGACACACACAAAAACGGTGTGTTTTTGCTCACACCCAAATAGGGGCAAATTTGACAAGCTATAATAAATGATCTGGGCTGGATTTCCCGAAACCTTCTTAACTCTACGTTGTTCTCAAATTATAACTTAAGCTGTACCTTAACGTTAGTATGTGTTTCCCGAAACGGTCTTAGTTAAGTATACCTTCTGTAAGTCATTAGTTCGTAAGGTTGGTCTGGACCACTCTTAGCTATACCTTATCACTGTTGAAAGTCTATACGAATATAATTCTGAAGTTGTAATACATTCAATTAGGATAAATGGCAAAGAATAAAATGCAAAGATTCACTGCTAAATTCAAATGTGCTTTGGCGCTGAGCTAGAGACAGACGCGCTCAGTGCTTGTCATATATCACAACTCTTCAGTGTCTTCAACCACATCAGGTTTATTTTAGGTTTCAGACATTTAAATACACATTCGAATGAAGTACTAGGCTATATAAAAAAGACATTTATAGATTGTTAAAAATCTAATTCCATACACTGATGTCTACGGAAGCTGCAATAATAACCCTTTTAATTATATAATTTGACATTTGATTTGTTCATATCAGATACACATTGTGTATGAAACAATAAAGTTTACTCTATTCTTCTCCCAGTTCACCTGCTACATCTATGTAAATCCGATAGCTCTGAACCAACTCATCGCGTGGCAAAACACATTCACTTCCACATATTTTACAATCGGAATATATCATAAAATTCATGATATAGTTAACAAGTTTGTGAATATTTTGAATAAAAAATGAAAAACTATATAAACGTGATACCTACATATCTGTCAGTTTCATGACGTCTCCAAATAATTAATATGTTCTAAAATAATGTTCTAAAATAACAGTCGCCTTACAGAGGGCTCAGCTAGAATTTAGAGCCCTCGGAATATAGATAAATTACAATATAGATTTAGTTTGCAATTTGGATTTTTTTTTTTTTAGATCCAATGAGTCCTGATAAATGCCATTTCTACTTCTGAAGCGATTCTTTTATAAAGATCACCGCTTTCTCACATTAAGTGAAGCAGCCCTGCATAGAGTGAATTATTGATTCTCGAGCCATTGATATCAACCAATTCAGCACCACCGCCATGGACACCACCTGGTAACGTCGCACTTAAGAAGAAATACCTTAAGCAACCTCATAAGGTATAGTTCGGGGAACACGCCTAGAAAAGGTATATCTTCATTTAAGGTATACCTTTAGAGCCTTCGCAGCGTGCTAAGAGACAACGTTATCCAACGAAATCCAGCCCTGTGGGGTATTTTGAGCTGAAACTTCACAGACACATTCTGGGGACACCAGAGACTTATATTACATCGTGTAAAAGGGGCATTATAGGTCGCTTTTAAATTTGACCTTGACCTTGATCATATTTGATACTCAAATTTGACCTTTTAAGCCTGTATCAAATATGATTAATGATGAAGTTATTCTCTAAATTATTGCAATAACTATAGCAACGTTTTGGCATCTTACATTTGTAAGCACGAAACATGGAAGGCAACAATTGAACAATTTCTGTCCATTTGTGGAAGTTACTGGTCCAAAACAAAACTGGACCCAACTGACAAAAACAGTTTTAGCATTTACCTGCATATCTTTTTTTTTTTTATTACACTGTATTACAGAAGAAAGAAGGTTTCTGGGTTCTTTAAAGTACCAGTACATACAGTAGGTTCTAAAGAACTTATTGCAGAGAATTCAAAGTTCATTGTGGAACATAAAAAAGTCTCATACAGCGTCATACTGTAAAACCCCATCTTTTTGGTTCCAACAGGAGCATTTACTTTGAAAATATGGGCACAATGTGATCTAAGACAATCTCTTCTTCAAGTATTCCATGTGTCAGAAACATCTCCATTATTTCTGTCACACCACAGGACTCTTGAAACCTGTATCTGTGTCGCTGTCAGCATTTAAGCCTCTCTTAGCCCTCTGCTGGGCTCAGGATGATGCTTAGATATGGCCTTGTCTCCACTGCTGATAAAGAGGACGTGGGAAGTCTTGTTCCAAGAGGTAATTCCTCACTTTGTGCCACGATCAATCCAACACCACCCTCCCATTCCTCGTGAGTGAATTATGAAGTGGGAGGGAAGTTTCTCTGCTGGGTTTGTATAAATAACCTCTGTCTTTACTGCACCTAACACCAGGCCTACCGGAACAATGCCTCGCATCAGGTAGAATAGGAGATAGAATGGTTGGATGAAAATGAGGGTGGGATGGAAGGAGGGTCAAAAAATGACAAAGATAAAGGGTTATGGAATGTAACAAATCTGGTTCCTTTAGTACCCCATTAATGCTTATTTTACTTGCTTTTAATGAATTTTAAGCACCAAATAATTGATCATATGTGAAATTAATATACACTACTGTTCAAAAACTTGTGGTCAGTAAGATTTATTTTAAAAGAAATTAATACTTTTATTCAGCAGTGATGCATTAATTTGATCAAAGGTGACAGGGAAGACATTTATAATGTTACAAAAGATTTCTATTTCAAATAAATTCTGTTATTTTGAACTTTCTATTAATCAAAAAATCTTGAAATAAAAATGCATTACAGTTTTCACAAAAATATTAAGTAGCACAACTGTTTTTAACATTGATAATATTGGGAAATGTTTCTTCAGCACCAAATCAGCATATTAGAATGATTTCTGAAGGATCATGTGAACCTGAATATTGAAATAATGGCTGTTGAAAATTCACATTTGCATCACAGGAATAAATTACATTTTAAAATATATTTAAAAAGAAAATAATTGTTTTAAATTGCAATAATATTTCACTATATTACTGTTTTTATTGTATTTTTGATCAAATACATGAAGCCTTGGTGAGCAGAAGAGACTTTAAAGTAGTGTTGCACGATATACCGGTACTAGAAAGGTATCGCGATACCCTGCTTTTAAAAACGGTCCGGTTCTTCATTTTATTAGTACCGGTACTTTGAGTGCCAGCTGTATTTCCTAAAGTGCGACAGCAGGGGGCAGTGTGCGTGCAGCGCGCTGCTTCTAAGGCACACTGAGTGCGTGTTTATTCCTCTCAACTGCGCAACGGATTTTATGGTGACGAAACGAGAGGTATGGCTGCAAATTCAGGTGCTCTTGCAGCCAGTCCACAAATTGTTGAGAAAGCAGATGCACGAAGCGAAATATGGCATTATTTTGCTTACATTGCCGACAGTCAGGGCAAGCCCACGGACACCACAAAGCCCGTCTGCAAAAGATGTTACAAAATAACGCAAGCGAAGGGAGCCAACACATCCAACTTGGGCTAAGCATCTTGCCGACAAACATCCCGATTTGTACAAAGAATTTAAAGAGCGACAGGTTAGTGAGCATTATGTTTATGCTCTCAAACATTAAATGAGTGTTATTTATTTAACTCATGCAAGCAGACCTCCGCAAAGAGGTGTATTATTGAGTCTAAGTTTAATAAGTGATATGTGGTTGCAAAAATAAAATTAATTTAAAAATACATAAATCTGCAAAGCGTATAGTTATTTTAAACCAATTTATGCTTTAATAACATTGCTCTAATTATTTACAGTAATCTAATTTTTACAATAATCTTACTGTCAAAAACACCTACATGTATAAATAAAACAGGAAACAGCAAATAATTTACAATTTTATTGAGCATGAAAATAATAAACATTAAAATATTAAATCTAACTCTGCAACTTCATGGAAATTAAGCTCAAATCCAGAATTATCAGCCTGCACACTGGTGAAGAAATAAGTTCTGTAATATGTTATTTATTTACTTTTCCTGCTGTTTTAGTTTTTTGCCATAGTATCGTTTAAGTATCAGTATCGTGATATTTAAGTTGGGTATCGTTTGGAAGTCAAAATTTTTGTATCGTGACAACACTACTTCAAAGACATTAAAAAAAACTAATTTGAATGATAAAGAACAAATCTTTTTTTTTTTTAAATGTCTTGGGTTTATGTATATAACCTGGTTCCCTGAGAATGGGAATGAGACGCTGTCAATGCAATGCTGCGGCATCAATGTTCCCTCGAAAGGGAACCTCTATTTCTTAATATCTATAGTGTGTATATGGCTGGTGACATTGGTTGACCAGTTACTTAAGTTAGTGAAGAAGTCTGATTAGAACATCAGCAACCTCCCTTGCTGAAGGCTGGGATGAGTAGAGATATGTTTTAGTCAATTGGGGGAACAGGACTTTGGGGACATTAGCAGAAAACACAAAAAGAGGGAGAAAACAAGATGCTGGGGGTTGACCTCAGTCCGCATTCAGCACATAACAGCAGTGAGGAGGGGAAACAGAGCTACATCAACATTTAATATCCTGATGACACACACATATATATCTTCCATCCATTAGTTTTACATTAGTCCATTATAAAAGAGCCCAACCAAATGCATGCATTATCAATATAGCTAGCTATGTGTCTCTGTGAGAGTTTGTGTACGTCTACAAACTACTTGCCAAAGCTTGTGTGTCCCTTCCATACGGTCTCTGAGTGTATAAGAAGAGAGCATCTCACGTTCATTATGCATGGGCCATGTTGACTTTCTGGAAGGTTCTGGGCTCAAAAGTGCACCAGGCCCCTCATAACTCCTAATTTTTTCATGACTCTGTATTTACAGAATCTACCGTACATTGTGACCGCATTTCTGCCCCCATTCCTGGGTAAAACACACACACATAGTAACAATAACAGTGCCCTGCTCATTTCAGAGAGCAATAATGACACGGTATACACTCAACCTGTTACCTGATGACATGATCGACTAATTTTCAGGAACACACACTTTCTGTATCTGTATTAATATGAGGTTAGAGCAGGATGCACATGTGCGTATCTTGGCTGCGCATGCATCAGGCACACACTGACACATACTCTCGCGTACTCAGGAACAAGTCTGATGCTGATCCGGAGGTGAAATAACACAGACAGTACAGTCGATATTGTTTTGTTATTGAATAAGGAGTTGGGAAGAGAGACAGCAGGAAGAGCAGAGAAACACCCATCCTATCACACAGCTGTTCTCTTTTCCTGCTGCCCACACATATGTTGTGAAACAATGCCATTAGACATACACACGTTTTCATCCAGAGCACAGATGCATTTAACATCTCTGTAATCTTAACGGTATTAATCCAGACCTGCAGATACACCATACGAGAGCTCTCATATAAAAACACACAGAGACCATCTCAAGGTTGTTTTGAAACTTGGGCTGTCAGTCATCGGAGACCTGTGTCTTTGCCAGCACCGGACTGCAGCTGAGCCTGCTCAACCCCCCACACTGTCAATCACAGCTCGCTCTGTCTCTCTTTGCTGTGTTTTCCTTCACAAGTCATCTTAAACAATAGATTCAAAAAAGTATGAAAGGTTTATGTAATCTAGGACTGGCAATTAATTGAAAATGTTTCATCAAATTAATCATATCATATGATGTGGAGACACAAGGTTTCTGCCTGACAATGATGATATGCTAATAAATAAAATTAACAGTATTTTAATATTCATAAACAAAAAGAATCAATATTTGCTGATAAAAGCCCCCAAATGAAGATAATTCAAAAACCTTTTTCTGGCAGTGAAAGATATTATAAGTCACTTTAAAAGTCAGTATGTTGCTTGTTATTTCCATATCAATGAACATAAGCCTATCACTGCCCTACAGTCCATATCAATCCATTTTGTAATCAGGTTTGTCTGTCTGACTCATCAGTGTTCATAAAAGGACGTGTCTATGTACACATGCAGACTGACATCTTTCATGGTTGCATCTCGCTGTTTTTTTTTTTTCAAATTTAAAAAATGCATTCAGTTCTGTTTTTGAACGAAAGAATGAGTACTGTGGGAACGGCTCCCATCTCATTCTGTACTACCTGTTCTCAGTAGAAGTGTGGTCACATTAGCAAAATTTCATCAAACTCATTTTCTTCATTACTCCTATTGTGTAAAATACCTTCGAGCTACAAACCATCATCAAAACAGCACAAGTTAAAGGTGCTCTATGTAAGTTTTTGACTGTACTAAAGCATAAAAATACCATAATATGTTTGCAGATATTTATTAAACATGCTAAGTTTACATACTCGTTTCTCTGAAAACCATTGCTACAGCCAGTTATTTTACTTTGAAATTTGCGTTCCGTGTCGGAATTTCTGTTTTTGTTTCGGTCTGTGCAAGACCTCATGTTGCCAATTTACCCAATAGTATTTCGCCACCCTGGGTTGCCGGGCTGCGGTAAACGCATTCAGCGAATTGCAGCCATGGAAGCCAGCGAACAAACTGGGTCAGAGATAGAAGATTCTACCCGACCTAAAAAGCCTCAGCATCCATTTAAAAATCTGTATGAATGGGAGCATATTAAAACGCAATATCAACTCATCAATTCCGACTTTTTATCTTACAATTCTGTCTTTTTTTCTCACAATTGTGAATTTACATCTCGCAATTCTGAATTCTTTTCTCAGAATTGCGAGATATAAACTCACAATTGTGAGTTATAATGTCAGAATTGCGATATAAATGCACAATTGCTAGAAATAAAGTCAGAATTGAGAGTTATAAACTCACAATTGCGAGGTATAAACGCACAATTCTGACTTTTTTCTCGTAATTCTGCCTTCACAGAATTGTGAGATATAAACTCCAATTCTAAAGAAAAAAAGACTTTTTCTTACAATTTCTTTGCAAGTTTATATCTCACAATTCTGACTTAATAACTCATAATTCTGACTTTATAACTCGCAATTGCATGTTATAAACTCAGAATTGCGAGATATATACTCACATTCTGAGAAAAAAGTGTTATAAATTCAGAATTGCAAGATATAAACAATTCTCTGTCTCTGAGAGAGGAGAATTCAGAATTGCGAGATAAAAAGTTGCAATTACCTTTTTTATTTTATATTCAGTGGCGGAAACAAGCTTCCGTATGTTACGGTTTAACCAAGTGAGAAACCACTCCAAATGATTCAGTCCATGAGTGAGTTGTTCGAATCATTTAGACTGAATCACTAACCTACTTGACTAATACATATAAAGGAACCGACTCAAAAGAGTCGCATTTGCAAATCTGGCATCGCTGGTTCTGGGCTGCGTTTCCCAAAGCATCGATATACTTAGGTTCCCTTTTGATATGGTTCACTCACATTGTGTCAGTTCACTTACGAGGGGAACACTTTTCTTCCGAATCCTGAAGCCTGATTGGTACACGTCTGTGCAACTGCATAGAATAGGGGTGGGGAACGTTGATCCTGGAGGGCCATTGTCCTGCAGAGTTTAGCTACAACCCTAATTAAACACACCTGAAGCTAATCAAGGTCTTCAGGATTACTAAAGTTATAGGCAGGTAAGTGTTTTTTTCAGGGTTGGAGCTAAACTCTGCAGGACAATGGCCCTCCAGGATCAACGTTCCCCACCCCTGGCATAGACAAATGGCATTTCAGCCCTCCAAAACGGATTCTTGGGTCGGTAAATGTGATCTTCTTTGAGATTTATCTGTGAAACTTTACTGGGGCTTGTAATATGTTTAATTCAAACCTGATTAATGAGTCTAAAATCCTCAGCTTTTTGACTTGAATTGACACTGAATCATTGAGATGTCAGATGTCATTCTAAAGCAATGGCAACCAAAATCAAAGAAGATTCTAGCTGTCTTCATCCAAATCTGCAAATAAATTCATCTTTGGTTTGTTTGTTTTTGTCTGATGAAGTGTTGCAGTTCAGTGGTGGAAGTTTTCTAGGGTGTCATAGTTGCAGGGGCATTGCATCACGCTTTGAAATTCACCTCGCCTTGCCTCAACCCAAAACAAGAACAGTGTTTCAGATCAGATATTAATTATTCCCCTGCTAATAATGTCCATGAGGAGAGATGTGAAGAAAAAACTGAACTAAAGCACTTCACAGTATTTCAGGAATCAGCTAAAAATATAAAAAATAAAAGAAATAGCTTATAGTAACGGTAATGGTCTTTTAGGTTCTGCAGCTCAATGAGCTAAAATGTTCATTTGAAAGGTTCTCATCTTTAGGTTATCTATGGTGGTATATTTCAAATGAAGTCACATAAGTCACATAAGTCCTATTCCAAAAGCCAAGCAAGTTGCTGTCTGTAGCCTACATACTATAGCATAGGCAGCTGCCTTCAAATCCTAACTGAAATGGAAACGCATAAATTACTGATTTGGAATGGAATACATGGCAGCAGCTCCATGCTCCACACTCTTGCGTGAAGCACACTGGGGACTTGACCCACTATTGATTTCAATGGAGTTTGATGTGAACTAATGTCACTAAGCTAATGACACATTCTAAAAAATAGTATTGAATAATATTGGGTAAAATATGTTATAGATGTATTATTTATAAATAATTTTTTTATGCTTTTATTAAATAATTTTTACTAAAATAGATTTAAACATTTAATAATGTTAAACAAATACAGAGAAACATACCATGGAGAAACAAATCTTTTAAGGAGACAAGAAATGAGAATGAACTAGAATAAAAAGACAGACCTAAGCTTCAGTCCTGGAGAATGAGATTGAGAGAAAGAGTCAGAGAAAGTGAGGCCATTTAAACTAATGCATTTCAATAATCTATCCATTATCCATCCATACACAATGGTACTGCGGTGAAATAATGCCCACATCTTACATTGTACATGCTTGTGAATATAAGTGCAAAGTCCTTGCATCTTAAACGTCAATGCCTTGTTTTTCTGCTTGTAAGGGATATTTTTAAATGTTTGGAGATGGTTTGAGGAGATTTCTCAGTATTGAAGGAATCCCTGAGGGTTTTTATAACTATGCAGCATTTCTATAACCATCATGTTAAGCCTTTAATTTCATTTATTCAACTATCGCCATTTAAGGTTTAACAACCATTAGGAGCCTTTCTTATTTAAAACAGCTGTTAACATGCAACGTGAAAGGGCATCAGAGGAACTATAAACATTTAGAAAAATAAATAATGAGTGAAAAACTTAACAGTAAAACAGAGAAGTAAAAGAAAATAGATGAATAAACTAGGTCCCATCATGTATGCATTCTGAACTGAAGAAGGTCATGCTGTGACCAAAATGTTTGGAGTTCTTTGTTATTTTTTAGTAAAGATATGGTTTTATCATGCATTTGGTTTTCTTCGAGTCCTTATTACTTATTTAAGGCTTTTTTGCAATAATACTGGCTGCTGACTGTACATTATCCTGTTTTTTTTTCATCTACTTACCACATAAATAAATTACATGTTGATTTAAGATTAAATTATTTTATTAGTTTACTTGTTGATTATCTTAAAGTTTCTGCTAAGGTTACCTGGGACAACAAATCAATTACAAAGGTTAGTGGACTTAATAGAAAACATCTGACCACAGAATCAAGTATTCCAGGGAGTGCATTAAAAATAAGAAACGGGATGTGTGCAATATGACCTTATTTTGAATAAATAATTCATAAACAGTTAAATACATTAAATCAGGACATGGTGAACAAAAAGTGGATTAGATTATCTTTGATCTGATGTCTTGAAATGTAAAGCAGAGGAATTAATTACTCAATAAATCCTGAACAGTGATTACTGTAAACATGTCAAAGACAAGCAAGGATAAACAAGCATACAGATGTGAGACTATACCGAAGCAGAAAATCTGTAATGATTCTTGGTGGAGTGAGGATCGAGAAATTTATAAAGGGCCAAAGCAAACGTAGTATGCAGTGCTTGCGTGTGTGTGTGTGACAGTGATGGAGTGAGGGTATGTTTGCGCCTGAAACTAAGAGGAGTCATTTCTGAAGACTAAAGATGAGCTGTCACAAGAGACGGACTGAACTCCCCCTTCAATCGATATGGGGGAATTGGTTCCCTATGGGCCTCTGGAGTCCATGCAAGATTTTGGTCTTTCCACTTTTAAACGCTGTATGTGAGGATTACAAAACATTACTTTCTGCAATGTAGAATTAACATACAAAAAACCCTTTGAAACTACACTGACTGTTATTCGCTGGGGAAAAGACATCTTAAATGACTAATTAAACATTTTAGTGTTTGAATTTTACATCTTTGTTCAATTAAAACTGCCCAAAATGAAGAAAAATAAACTGCCATGTCTTGAAAATAGGATAAAGCTGCAGCTATTGTAACACTGCCCACAGTCGAATGGCATATTCATTTTGCATAATAAAAGTATATATTTCTGAATCTATCAGCACTACAAAGACCCCTGGGAAGGGAGGGGGCTTCAGTCAATGTTTGACTCACTCGTTCTTTGCAACAGGCAGAGTGTTCTGCATGACTAACCAAAAGCAGAGAACTCAATAAGGACAGACAACACAGCTCAAATCATCAGAGAGAAAGACAGATAGGGAAAGTGCGCAAGAGAAAAAAAAAAGGACAGGCTAGCAGAGCTTTAACAAATACTTCCAAAACTACATTAAGGAGCTCACTGCAAACAATAACTTTCTCATTGTTAGAATAGTTCTCGAAATGACAAGGAAGGTGATTAACACACCGTGTTGTTTTTATATGACGTTTAGGGGCAGTTTCTGAAAACTAGTTTCATGGAAGACCAATAAAAGTCAATAAGATCTGTAACTGGCGGGTTTAGTCGAATCAAAGTTCTCTACAGATTTTTGTAAAACTGGTATCTTCATTATCAGACTACATAGACACAATATCACAATCATGTACTCTCAAACTTGTTTTTTAACTGGCACTGGTACAAGTACAATTGCAGACAAGGCAACATGGCACAAGATAAAGGCTTAAGTCTTACTGTATCTTTTTGGTCCATCCTCCAAGCAGAAGGAGAGGGTCAATGTAGCATCCTCTTCAAAGAACTCTGTAGCAAACGCATCCCACCACAGACTATCACTCTCCTGGGGAAGAAGGAGTCACGGTTAATTAATAGGAGTTAATTATATGGTTTCTCAGTCTTTGTCTAAGTCTTTTTGAAAGGAGTAGAACGTGAGAGAAAAATTTAATATTCTGTGTATAGCTCCACTCGTTTTTGGATTTTGTACACATTACTATTCAAGGGGTCAGTAAGATTTTTTAAATGAAACTACAAAAATATGAGGAAAATATTTTAAATATGAAGGAGGTACAAAACACTAAACTTGGTTAAGGTATTTATTTTCTAAAATGATTTGGCAAAAAACTACAGCTACAGGTTTTATTTTACTATGCAAAAAAATGCATAGAAAAACAATAAGCTCACAGGAAGAAACACACTGACTACAAAAATTGCACATCATTTCTTTGCATGAAAAATTATGTCCACAAAATTTGGCATGTTTCACTGCATTGTTACAAATAAAAAAAGTTGATTCCCAGCAAAACTACACAATATGCTTACAAAATGTAACAAATTTTTAATACTATTTGAATAAAGGGGTGAAGATGTCAATTTTCCTAGGCTGGACATCACTTTTGGTCACTACTTTATATGTTTTTTTTTGTTTTTTTTATAAATATAATTTGTTTAGTTCAACATTAATGTAATCATACACGGACATGTTTCTGTTTTAAATTTTTAATTATAATTAATAAGTAATAAACACAGGCGCTTGCTTTCGTGCGACCACGAGAGCATCAGTTTAGAGGAAACTACCTTCCCTGATGTTTCCCTCTTTTCTCTTAAAGGGGTCATGAATTGAGTAATTCAATTTGATCTTTTGACATATAAGTGGTCATTGCACAATAAAAATATCCGATAAGTTCCAGAGCTCAAAACTTCCTTGTTAGTCCAAAAACAGCTTTTATTGAAACCAAGCTCAGAAAACAACTTGTTTTTGATTTTGTCACATTATTATGTCATAGTGTGATGAAAGACTAAATTGAAAATTATTTTAATATGCAAAACTGTTACCCAATCATAGCAGCGGGTGTTTACTTTTTAGTCTTGAATGAGGCACGACCATCAAAACTGAGTGTTCGAATGAGAAGGTCAAAACAGGATGGAAAATAGCCTATTACATCTAAATTAGGATGTTTTATGATCTACAAATCATGGTAACATTATAAGTGGACCTCAGAGAACATTATAAGAAAAAAAAAAAAAATGCAGTTCATGACCACTTTAAAAGCTCATTTTGCGACCATCTAGCATTCAAATTACATGAGCTTAGAGCTTATAATAGCAAGATTTTACCTTAATTAAAAACTGGTTGTGTAGAGGTTACCGGTGCCCTGTTATTAAAAGTCGACAATAACAACAAATTCATTATAAATAATGTACATTCAGGGCACCTAGAAACTCCAAATCCACTGCTAATGGAAAGATTTACTAATTCACTTGAATTAAATTAAGGCCACTCCATCAGATGGGCACGCTAGCTGCGAACATCCTCAGCGTATGTAAAATTTGACTCCACGGCATCCTGTGATTGACAGAGCTCTGATTCTAACAGACGTCGTTTAGGCCAACGTTGCCATCTAGCCGATGTTGCCTGGTGACAGATCACAAGCCCTCTCAGATGTTTACAATTAGGGCTGTCGACTTCAGGCAGCGTCACATTGCATAGTGGCCGACCCTGGAGACCTTTACTCCTGAGTCTTGTATTCGAGAAGCGCTGTTTTCCAGCGCGGAGGAAGCGGTCTTGCCTGCTCTGTGTTTTGGGAGTGAGTCAGCGCCCTATTACAACCTGCCGTCTTAGTCACTGTAAGTGAATGATCAGTTTTGACACCTTTGATTGTTTTTCCATTCAATAAGGCAGGAGGCTTATGTTGTCCAACACAGCTGGTTATTAGCACAGAGCTATCACCCATGACACACACACAGTTTTGGCTAACACTCTTTTCCTTGCTTTGCACTTGTGTATGAGTGGATGTGTGTGAATAAACCTGTAGTCACAAACTATACAGGGAACCCTGTCATTTGGTACATTACTATAATATTAAAGGTTAAAATTTAATTTTTCTTTATTTTTAGATATAATAACACTCAAATGTTATGTTGTATACTAACATTTAAACTGCACATAAGGCAGTTTTTATATAAACTTACGGTTCTTTTCCAATTCATTATTGCAATAAAACATTAAATGGTGGCTGTCATAACTTTAACTTTAAGCTTTTCATGACAGATTTATTAAAACATACAATAAATGTGACATCACTAACATGTTAATATAATGAATATGTAATCTAATGGATATATTTATTAAAAGTTTCCGCTCGAGAGTTTTTTTTTTTTCAAGCCAACTAAAACTATGGTCATGGGCTTTTCTGTGGTAAATGTAACATTACTGTACGTGACATATTGTTTACAAGCTGTTTTATTGACATCTCTCAGCAGGTGAAACACAGATTCAAGGATTACATAAGAGCTAATATACATTTCAGGAAGTTGTATCGTCTTTTTCAACATACCTTCTGATGTTCATTCATGTTTATTTTGTGATATAACTAGTAGTAATGAGGAAGAGGTGATCTGTTCACGTGCCACTTGAACTGAGGAGCTACAGCGATTTGTCATGCCACATTAAAGCTTTATTATTTGAATTTTATGGTAAAATTGACAGAATTTGAAAGCTGAGAATTTGTTTTATATAAAATGTATAAAAGCACAAAGCTTATTGTGATTATTATATGGGATGAATGCTACAAATGTTTAGTTTAGTTCATGAATTAACTGAAAACAGCATGTCAATCTTGGGATTTATGTATCGATATTGGTCAAAATAAAATTTGATTAAAATCGATTAATCGTTATTGTCAACTCAACTACAACTCACTGTCTCTCCCTTTTAGGTCTGAAAAACAGAACTTGTTGGCCTGTATCTTTGGTCAGTCTCATCTCCTTTTCAGCCATATCGCATTACAATGTAGTTTTGATTGATATCCCACCACTCTCTGAGCTCTCTTACAGTTCAATATCTCTTTGCAGCTCATTGATGGGTACTCTTGAGCTGAGCTTATCAAACAGTGTTTGTATCAGCAGGTGTTGACTGCTCTCTTTGAGTGTTCATTGATCTCCTCAACTCCAACATCTTCCTCATTCTGGGGTCAATGGCCCGCAGGGGGATCCATCAGTGCTGTACAGTCACCACCAATGACCTCTTCAGCACCGATGACCTTTGACCTCAGGTTAGGTCTTAGTGAATAACACTGATGAAGTAGCAGTTTAAGTAGTCTTTTTAGACTGGACCATAACAAACACTATGTAGTGGGTTTTTTAAGGTTACTATATATAAATTCAGCTTTGCCAACACAGGAATAAATTACATTTTAAAATACATTACAACAGAAAACAGTTATTTTAAATAGTAAAACAGCAAATGGGTGATCACATGCATTAAATTTTAAGAAACTGATTTTCAATGTCAGTAATAATAATAACTTTTATTTGTATATTTTTATTTATCTGTATTTTTATTGCAGATTTTTATTGCAGTGTTTAAAGAGTGAGAATATCATAAAAAGCATAATAAATATAATATTTTATCCCTATCTTAGCCCTGTCTTGTAAATCACAATCAGCAAAGACATACCATGAAATCACTTCAGTACATAATGAAGACTATGACTTGCATGTTCAAAAATGGTGAAAGGGTCCTCCATTATACTGAGAAACCAAGATATTGAGCATATAGGTTGAGATAACATGGATGAAATATTGAGTTAGCATGCAACATAATTACTTTACACTGTCATTGTTTTAATTACTCTGATATAAGCTAATTACGGAAGAGCATTAATGGCCGCTAACAGCATTATCAGTATCTGCAGCAGGACTCAGAGTTATAGGATTTCATTTATCTGGAAGGCAATCTGCATTGTCACAATCGATAGGAAATCTGATCGCCCATTTGCACTAATTAACCCTATTTAATGCCTCACCAGCCCTTGCAAACAGTATCCGTAAACTTGCGTACAGGTATGTGATGTGCCAAAGTTGGAAAGGACTGGTTTTTTAACAGTTAAATAGGATCATTTCTTATACTGTACAGTAGTTCCCTAGCGATGTGATTTGCATTTATAGTGATATCTGTGCACCCCGGTTGCGCAATTATTATTTTTTTTGCTCTTGACTGACTGATAGACTAAACCAAAGATGCTGCATTTCAGAGACATAGATCATGTTTGATAAAGATGACATATAACACTGCAGCCAAGGGAGAGAGTCAGCTATAGATCAGTAATCTGTAGCTGACATAGAAAATGAGAGGTTCCTGCCTTCAGTGCTGATTGTAGCTGTCTAGCGTGCTATAGCTGATAGTGAGCTTTGATGTACAGCGCACCGATCAGTCCTTCAGGACCTCAGGTGAACTAACATGGGCGTCTGCACGGGCTGCCTGAAGATAAAGCCGTATTGATTGGAATGTCTAAAGGGATTCATCAATGTGCCAATGGTGGCTCTCGACCCAGTCACCGCTCCGCAGGGGCCAAGCAGCTCGGATTTATGGAAGATCCAAGAGCTTAGAGAGACAACAACGTCCCATATCCTTGGTAAATAACAATAGCAGCTGCTTTTTACAACACATACTTCACACACGCCAACTAACTGATATAGACTTTTCACACACACACACACACATTTTATGGGGACTTAGACATAATGATTTTTATATGTACAAATTGCATATTCTGTTCACTAACCCTAAACTTAAATCTACCCATCACAGAAAACTTTCTGCTTTTTTACATTTTCAAAAAACATTAATTTAATATGATTTATAAGTTGTTTTACTCACGGACCAAAAAAAGTCAGGGTCAAGGTCAAAAATGTCCGTAGGGTTTACCCAGACCACACATACACACAAGCACAGCATTTTCAACAATTTCACTATAGTTTTTATTTTCATTGTTTTAATTTACATTTAAAAAAAAAAGAATCCTCAAATTTTAAAGATTACTTCAATTTCAGTTTTAATGCTGCACATTTTATTTAATTCAAACAAATGCAACGTAAGCCATTTGGATAAAATAGTTGCTAGATTTGCTAAAATTTGCAAGCTTAATCTTTACACCTTTTGTTTGAGGCTGTTTGCATCAAATAAAGTGATATTCTAATTTCTTTTATTTACTTTCACTCAAACAGTTGCACTATTATTTGTGATTTCCTGCATGCTGATTTATTATTGTGGCGTCACTGTTTTACCTGCTACTAGCAACGTATAAAACCTAACAGTAGTTGTTTGTTTTACAGTAGATGATGATCAGACGCCTTCTTCCTGTCTAACTAGGCATCAGAAATAGGTTGTAATTCAACAGGCTTATGATATTAATTAAAGCTGCAGTCCGTAATGTTGCCTCTTTGTCACCATCTCTGTTTGAAACCTGCAATTGCAGTTATTTGGGGAATTATCATCTTTACGTGGGTTGTGTATCGCCATGGCTCCTCAGCGCAGATTAATCTAATGTTTGCTGTTAGTCACCACAACGGTGTGGATACTGTACTTCCGAATCACAGATTCTAAGTCTTGGAAGTATGACCAAAATAAGAATTTTCACCAGAAAATGTCATCTGAACAAGTAAGTATCATGTCTGCCACTTTTGTTCTGACCAACTGAGAAAAAAAGCATTACAATCACGCTGCCAGTGGTGATTAAATCTAACAGTTGCTGGGCTCGGATCACGTCAAACCATGCAAATTATTATTATTGTTATACTTTGTTCTCAAATTGTTAATGTTAACAACATCAGCAATGTGTGACTATGTGTATTTAGAGTGTATTAGCGTTACCTGTAGATTTCAATTTCTGTAGCCACTCTGCAGTCCGAAGTCTTTTGCTTTTGACTACGGGTGAATCTCCAGTTGTCACTGATGATTGTCATTTGGACCTTTCTGGATTACAATCCGCCATCAAAATGATAAGTTTAATTATTGCAGCTGCTGTGAGAAAAGGCTATAAATGATCCGCCACCTGCAGCAACCTCCACATGCCATATAGCCTACTAGCTGGGACTCCTTCTTTATGTGAACAGACGTGACGTAATGACCAGTACCACCCGAATTAGAAAACATTATTACAAGCTTACCGTTGTGAATCGGGCTACGGTAAGGAGATAGTTTTGAACACTGGCTGGTTATTTACTTGCTCAAAAATTGATTTTGGATCATTCTTAACCAAAAAAGTTACCGACTGCAGCTTTAAGTAAAAATAGAAAAACTAGTCATTTTCCTGTAATTCGGAATAGTTTTTGTTAGTATTGTAGAGCACATTTACAAATGTTACAATTTTATATAAGTTTTATGTTATGAAAATATTTTCCTTGTAATATTTTCCGTTTACAATAATAACCATGTTGCCATCATCTAAATGTGAGTTTAGAGTGTTGTTTAGTTGTTTAGTGTGTTGTTGTGAAGGTTTGAACAAGACAGTTGTGATTCCTAATCACCTAAATCCAACAGTCTCTTTTAGAATGTTTGGAAATTCAGATTTTATTTAAAGGCAGTGTGTTCTAGCATTAATAGTACTACGAAAAGTGTCAACATCTCTGTTTTGAATGGTACTGAGCTGAAGGCAACCTAAACGTTCACACGACGTAGGAATTGGTGTAAATTGTCCTTATATATCCACATCTGCGAATTGACATTTAAAAAGTCCTCAGCCAGGCAGACTCCATTTAGACTCACCTTTCAGGACTCATGAAATGTACACAAGGTCTTTGATGAGCTGAACAGAGCTGTGTGTGGGCAATCACACGCAGGGTTTGTACAACTGCTGTTGAACTTCTTCCACCTACATATCAGTGACAGCCGCCAACAGATCTCAGGGAATACTAACGTTGTAAACAAGCCAAAACTGCAGTAGAAATGGCAGTAAACACGTAAACAATTCATACATCAATTCATGATACCTCATTTTAGTAAACAAAGACAGCATAAACAACGTTTATAGGTATTTTTTAGAAAGCTGTTCTCGCTTGCTTGTCCTTGTTGTGCTGTTGTTTTAAAAACAACTGAATGTCGACAATATTTGAGTATACGGTTAAGAGCACATGATCTGAATTATGCAAATGCAATAAGGCAAGGGCAAGTGAACTAATGCCCTTCAGAAAGTCCTCATATGGCACACAGAGCTGGACCACTTAAAACAACTCCAGAACTGTGCCAACATTGCACAGAACATGCATTTCTACATCTATGAAATAGCTATTTTATAATCAAACAAATGCAGCCTTGGACTCAAAAACATTAAAAAGTCTTTTGAATGGTAGTGTACATAGTTCTAAATGCATGTTTGTGCTAGTTAACACAACATTAAAGCATTTTCAGCAAATTTTGTGCTAATAGGTAAAGATGCATGAAGGTTCACAACCTGTCCGAATATTGATGACGTGCAGTAAAAAAACAACACATGCAGAACGTTGACAGCAGAGAATTTGATGTTTTATCAATGATAACACATTTGAGGCTCCTCAAAAACATCATCGCTCAGGGCTGGACAAAAGGAATCAAAAATATGATCTGTACAGAAAAAGTCTAAAAACAGGAAGTTGGTAAAAATGGGCGATCCCTCTTTATCTGTTATCAGCGCAACAGTGTAGCCTGGAAGGAACTTTGGGAAAGCCGCAGGAAAAAGGTGGGACTATTGTCCTAGTATCCTGCCAGTTTGAACGCCACCTTATTGTTCCAGAGAATCCATTTTTTACTTGTGTTTTGTTTTCAATGTAATGTCATATCAGCCAGGACCCCATAACCTGTTTTTGCATAATGCAGCCAATTGATAAGAGGGTTGTACATTATATTCTTCACATAGAGAGTGCAAAATAAAGTTTAAAGACTAAGTCCACTGCTATTACATGAGCATTATTAGTTTAAACAAATAATACGATAGATCTCACTCCTATATGGCTGACTGCTTAACAAAACTCGTCAATTTGGGCACATCAATTGATGCTAGACTTTTCATGTGCTCTTAAAACACAATCATCGTCCATCACCTGCTTTCTACAAAATCAATTAAGCAGCATGTAATATAAATGATGATGGACATGGTTAGACTGATTTGCCATTTGGTGCCATTTTAAGCTCTTATGGGACTGTGGAAGATCTGCAATGATTGGTTTACCTCAAGGACTTTGAGACTGAGTTTCTCCACAGTGAAATGCATTATCGATCGCCCTCAGATCAAAACGAAACGCCGCTGTGAACTCGCACTGCTCCTTTGCATAAATGCATCCCATTCCAAAACCATTAGACATATTAATAAAGCTAGCCTTTCATTTGTTGTCTTCCTGGTGACCTCGCCTTCTTTTTCTCACTCTCTCTGAACTTGCAAATTTTAAGAAGCATTATGCTAATGAGCTTATACCAGGTGAGGTCGACAAAACGCCTTCTCTGAATGTTAACCAGCATGCTTGTTTGCATATGCTTATGTGGCAGGTTAACCAGGAAACCTTTTAAATGGCAGCAAACATGTTTGATGCTCTTTCAGCACGCATGCCTCAAGGCAAACACGTTTAAATGCATGTTTGCAAGAGTACAAAACTCTATATGGCTTCTATTAAAGAACCACTCATTTTTGTTTATGCTGCACAGGCTGATACAGCAGTCAAAATGAACCTAACGGCGTGGATGCAGCATAATGCAAAAGCATGCTATTGTATAAATGTTCAGTTCAGTCAGTCATGATTAACTAATTTTGCAAGTGAAAGTGTCCAAAAAAGCATGGTAACTAAGATAAAGTGTATCCAAGCATCAAAGTCCATATTAAGAAAAGTCAGTTCATTCTATGGCCATATTTGCAATAGTGATGTCCAGTTCGCAAACGAATCATTCTTTTGAACTGCTTCTTATTAGTGAACTGAAACAGTTCACAGCTTGAGTGAGCACAGATCTACAAGTTACTTAAAACTTACTTTCGGATGTGCTTGACTGTCACTTCGACCCAAAATGAGCCCAAATCCAGGAGAATTTGATCCTATGATGCTGGTTTTTGCCATCTCAATCAGCACTCCAGTTAGTCCAAGAATACACTGAACTGAGAACAGTCTTTCGGACATATCTGACATGCTAAGGACTGTCTGCCAAGGTTGTATGTATCTGATGTCTTTTGCTGAAAAGCATAAAGTATAACAAGTATTGGAATTCCGATGGCAGTAGTTCCTGAGTCAATAGCAGTGCTCTGATAGCAGTTCTCTCTCGAGTCAAGAGTCGGTAAATAGTTACAACAGTTCTCGAGTCACCAGTACACAGAACTGAGAAAACAGTTCGAACTCGGACATGTCCGCAAAGAACTGTTGAGCTGCTGATATGGGCAAGTGTGAACCGAGCAGTGGACTTGAATGAAGTTTTTTTTGTTGTTGTTGTTTCTCATGGCTTATGTAAATAGGTGAGTTGATTATGGAGTTAATTCACTTTATATGATTTAGACATTTAAACATATGTGTATCATTATTGGGTCCTTTAATAATAGAATTGCGTATACATTATGTCATTGGGTGATTATGTAAACAAACTGGTGAATCAGTTTATTTAACCGGTTTATTGTAACAAACTGTCCAAAATTGTCCAGTTACAGAAAAGAATCTGACTTCCCATCCCTAATTTTCAATGGGAAATTAAGTATTTTGGGCATGCAAGAACTCCTATCTACTTGAATGGGGAAACACAAAATACTCAACTGCTTGCCAAACTCCCATTTAAACAATGTATTTTAAATCAGTGACAAAATCTGACATCAACTTCTAAAGCTTCTAACGGCAGCTACAGTGATATGATGAATTTACCAATTGGCTACTGGCACTTTTATTTAGAGGGCAGGACTTATTCTGCCATATTACGCATTGCACTTTCTCACATTCGATAGGAGAGAATCATCTTGGTATATACACAGTCTTTGGTAGTATTCGGCTGATTACTGTATATGATCTCAACACTGCGCCAAGTGGCGACCCACTCCATGTAAAATAAAAGCTCTTTTAGTAGACTACTTATATGAGTCATGCAACTGTACTTTATATTTTTAGGAAGTACTATTCATTTATTGACATTTTTTAAGTTTATGCTTTTTTCAGAGTTAAAAATTATGTTAAATGTAATTGCTTAAATGTTCCAACAGTTTTTAGAGGAAACATTCAAAGGTTTAAGCCTTTACATCAAAAGAAAATGCACTTGAACAAGTTAGTTTTGCATGTGAAGTTGGACATTTCCATAGACAAATCAGTATCTGTAACTAATGCAAACTACTTTAATGTGAAGCGAGTTTGCGAATTTTCAACATTAGATTCCTTAACGGGATACAACCAACTGTTAACTGGTTGAATATTTCACATTATGCAAGCCACTCCCAATATCAACAAACATAGTCAAACCAAAAATTATTCAGACACTAGATATTATTATTATTATTTTTTTTACTAGTGGGTGCAGGACACTATAGATCATTTATGTAAGTCAGGATAGCAAAATAAACAGTGACATATTATACCCAAAAATTCTTCATACAGTGGACTATCAGTAAAATTGATAAACATTTGGAACCAAAAATTATTCAGACACTTTGACCTGACCATGTTTTGTTTAAGTGTTATCTGACATAATTAAGATTATTTTTTTCTGACACAGTTTAACTCTGAAATCTTGTCATATTGTATTACCATTTTTTTAAACTATAGTGAATAAACTGTAATAATGAATGAAATGTTCAAGGTTATATACATTTTGGTTTGACTGTACCTTGAAGGGTAAAAAATAATTGCTTTCAAGAAAAGTACCTGGATGGATGACTTACTAGTTCTGGCAAGATTTTTAAGTGTGCATCTGATGGATATTTTACTATCTCATGAGGCCACAGGACAGGATTTGTGAATGGCAATGAAGCGATGCAACTGGCGCTGGTAGGCCATGTGACAGTGACAACATGGCATATGTGGTACATCTGAATTTCATTCATACTACCCATTGTCATACTATATAGAACACTTTTTTAATGGAATTTGTCGAATTTGTCATGAAGTATGTGATTTTAGGCACAGCAAGAGACTGTAAATATTGAAGCATACATATTGTTATCCTCTAAATGCAGATTTTGTATACATATAGCCTACTAACAGCCTAAAAAACTTCAATTTTGATATCATGTGGACCATAAGCTCTAGATCTAACAGATAACCCTGCCCCAAACTCAAGCTATTGGTTGAGCTCAATTGTGATGCTCAAACAAACAGCAATGATTTGATACCACAATAGAATCACCTTCTTTCCATTCCAGAAGATTCAACCGATAAATGACTTGTTGTCTCTGTTAGGCTGGGGCCGGAGAAAGTATTTCAACAAAATATTACAAATTTCACCTTTAATTCATTACAGTCCATTTATCTAGCGTTCTGTGACAAACTCCCTGCTTCTCTTTAAAACGCAACACTCTAACTGCTCTGCTCTGAAGTTAGTTTGCTGCCAGCAAATGGGCTGAACAGTTTTAGCCTTTGGACAATAAAATACATCAATCACCAGCTTCTGTACTGAGAACTCTCAAGTCAAGAGTCGGGACTCTTGAGCCCTCTTGTCTAGCTTTCCTGAGCTCTTTCCTGCTTTTGTCCAATTTTACTTTCACTCCACTCATGTGATGTGCACCGTGGAACGCAATTCCCAAGTTTTCAAGCGCTATTACATAGATTAGTTAGCCTTATTGGACAGTCACTAAATGACTCATGCAAAGAAATATAGAGCCAAGTGGTTATCCAACACCTTTTTTTGACAGTGGCTACTTTAGCGATGTGCTCCTCTTGTTGTTTCAGTGTTTGCCTGGAGCTTTTAAACTAAGAAAGTCTGCATGTCTACATGATGGATGGCTGTGGGGGGAACTCTCCCTTGTAAAATCTGTGCTAAATTACCACTGGCTTCAAATGCACATCAGTGTGCTTGACTAATAAACATTGCGCTCACTGTTTGCAAAGATATTAGCAATACGGTTGCGATATTATGCCGCTGTGGCAAGGCACTAGACCTATACGTGCTACAATTTACAAGAAGATATCACACCTTTTGCAAATATCTACCATCTGCCAGATGGATTTGTGTGCACAGAGCAGAGATGTTTGTTCATTTTAGTCCTCTAAAATTCTCAATGAAACTCATATACTGCAACAAAATGTTGCAGGTATAAAACAGCAACCAAGACATCAGAATGTCTGTTCTAGATTTGTCAAAAACGATGTATTCGCTAAGTGGAGTGCAATATACATTGCTGCATGAACTAACTAATATTTCATCCAATGTCTATGCAATGCAATACAAATCAGTTATTTGAGTGAGTCAGTTATTGATTTCAATAAGTGTTTGTTGATTTCAGAAACCTTGTCCAATATTAACCCTTTGATGACAAAAAAGTTCTTAATCAGCACAAAATTACATTATAACAATTACAATTCTATGTCTCTTTGTGCTCTCTCTTTTTATTGCTTTTTCCCCTTTAAAGCTCCACAGATTGCAACAGTTTCCAGAAACAAATCACATTTGTCAACTAAACTCACCGTTACCCCTCACAATGAAATATCTTATCAAGATCGATCACACATGTAAAGATTTAATCTTAGCAAATGCCCTTTTATGCCAAAGTGAGGTTGTGAAGATTAAAATGATATATTGGCACATGTTTATTATAGGCTGTTTGGTAAGTGCTGTTTCAGAGTGGAAGTCTTCAGGGTTTGGGCCGCTGCTTATGCATTATTCATGATGTTGTTCCATTGCATCTCTGCAATACAGCCCAGGTCTCCTTAAAGTTACAACACCTCCATCAAACACATGAGCAGAGGCGCACGAGCCAGAACTGTGACAGCGATAGGCTCCAGTGCCATCATTAGCATATTTAATGTTTTTCAATAGAACAATTAAGAGAATTGTCAAAAGTTGTTCTGTAACATCACAAATGGGCATGGCTGATTGTGATAGCGATACATGCTATAATAGGATATATTCTTTTTTGACAGTTGAGTGGAATATGGAGGAGGTTGCAAGAGGAGACCCAAGGGGAATTTGTCCTAGGCAGACTTGTATTGTAACCAGCAGATCTTTGAAGAAAACATGACTGTTTCTCATTGGGATCAGTATTACAGACATGTCCTGTGTCACAGCACAAATATTTACAGCTATTATTTACAGCTGTTTTACTGTGTTATTTTAAAAGTACAATAAAAGAGGTAAAAAATGTTGCCAGTGTTTCAAGTGCATAGTCTATGTTTTGCAGCATGCACTGCAGAATTAAATAAATAGTGTTTACAGTAATAGATTTATTTTTATTGTTTGCTGAATTTTTTGTCACTGTTAATTTTTTTTGTGTGTGTGTGATGGTACTAAATCTTTATGCATGTTCATTATCACCGTTTACACGCATGTCTATTGCATCTGATCTCTCTCTTCAGAGCCAAAGATTGCAAAGTTCCCTTGATGTTAAGAGCCATAAAAACATACAATACAGCAATGAGGATTCAATTATTTGTGTTGTTAAATGAAAATGTGCTGAATGAGAAATCTGTAGTATCCTTGACCACAAATAATTGGCTGAATGTGACATTTTGTTTAAATTAGTAAACAATAAATTCAAATTTACTATCATGTTGCCTTGATGTTTCAGCTCTCCCCAACAATAAATGTATTATTAATAATAATTATTAAAATAGCCTGATTGGTGTGGATGACAACATGCAGATTTTAAGTTCTGAATGCATCTAAAATACTCAAATCAAATAATGCATTTCATTCCAGCATTGCAGCAAAGTTTGTGCCTATTCATTTTCTCTTGCATGCCAAATAGTTATGCATTTTCATAAAGTGCTTTTGACATCTTTAATCCTTTTCCTTTATCCTTCAAATTAGTAGTCAGGTTATTAGTAGCCAAGGTAGTATAGTTTTTATTGTATCAGTTAATTTAATTTTACTTTTTTTATTTAAAACAGTTGTGTTGCTCAGAGAAGAACATCATTCCTCTGCGCTCGTGCGCTGTTCATTAACTTACTGCTCCACGTGGATTTTAATTAGTGGTCAAAGTGAATGCTTATGTTGCTTCTGTACACAGCGCCTAAATGATTTAAATTCAAAAGTGCTTCAGGCTACTGAAGTGGTCCTAATATCATCACAATGCACAATACACTTCAGCATCCATACAGCTTACAGTGGTCAAAGTCGCACAGTTACAAAACTAAAACATATAGTTTCATCACTTAGTTCGCAGTCTTAGTTTTGTACAATCAGGAAAGAATAAGAATAATTTTGCAAATGCAATGGCCAACTTAACTTTTCCCAAACTACAGCTGTCACTGTCTCATGTGGAGCGATGCCAAACTCACCTCTGTCCGGGACTGGAGTCGTTTGTTCATCTCATAGATTCTGTATTCAGGCTGAACCATGTACGGTGAATGTCTCCGATAGAACGGTCCGAAAGGGGACGAGTAGAACGGGTCGTGCGGAGGGTTGGACATGTTGATTCCGTGTGGCGTTTACAGCAGCGCCAAATATTCAGCATCCATACAGCGCGCGTGCAGGATCTCCAAACGCCGCGAGACAGCAGCAGTCACTGGCTGCACGCGGAGCGGAGAGATGAGAGCGCGCGGAGGAGGCGGGAGAGGAGAGCATGGGGAGGAGGGCTGGGCTCTCATTGGATAGCCGCAGGCTGCACTGGAACATTGTTGAGGGTGAGCCAAGCAAGTCTTACCATCCCACCAAAAAGCAACTGGCCTTTATGTTAATGTTTGTGTTCGGTAACATTCATATTAGCGTGTCAGTGTTGTACACAACTGGGGCTAGCTGTCACAAGGAGAAGTCTTTAAGGACTTTGTCAATAACTCAAAATGTTGTTTTCTACTAGCAGTATTGGTTTTAAGTGCTTAGTTCAAAACGATATTAATTAGCACATAATTTGTGAATTATAGGACTATTCTTCGGATTAAATTTCCAGTGCTATTTTTCTGTGGTAAACAATTAAATGGGATACATTGAAGTCCACACTACATGGAAGTTGCTATAGTCTTTCCTTCCCTAATGTGACGTACTTCCGAGTGAAACGGCTTCTCGAACAAGAAAAAATGTGGGACAAAAAACTATTGTCCATCGGGAATTTAATTGATTTTTGGATCGTTGTCCTTTGCTATTGCTGTGATGATGTGTGATCTCATGTGACTGACAGGTTGTCCCGCCCCCGTGCCAGTGAACACATCATCAGATAAGAGAAGAGATGTTGCTGCAAGAGGGAGGGAAATTATTTTTGTTTAATGATTACGAAGACACATAATTTTAAAATAAAAATAATGATGTGAACAGATAAATCATTTATAATTAATACTGCAATATTAATTTTGCGTTTTGATTTTATGGTGACTTTAAGGCCAAGTATTCTGAAGTTTAAATTTGTTCTTAGGACAACGGTTTATTCAACAAATCTCAGGCGGGGGCAAGTTGTCACATGATTTTAATGTAATGTCATGCAATTCAGTTCAAGCATTTGGCAGGTTCCCATTGTGACAACTTACCCCCTGAACATGAACGGTATCTTTCTTTCTTGGGTAATAATGGTTAACATATTCAATAGCTTTAAATTTACCAGGGCCAGAATGTAATGGGGGCTGTAAGCAAAAATGCAAAATTCAAAATGTAGGGGTAAGATGTAACCATAATGAATTATCCTGTTTGTATAAAATTATAACATAATATGTGACCCTGGACCACAAAATCAGTCATAAGTCGCACGGGTATATTTGTAGCAATAGCCAACAATACATTGTATGGGTCAAAATTATCGATTTTTCCTTTATGCCAAAAATCATTAGGATATTAAGTAAAGATCATGTTCCGTGAAGACATTTTGTAAATTTCCTACTGTAAATATCAAAAAATTATTTTTTGTGAGTGGATATGCATTGCTAAGAACTTCATTTGGACAACTTTAAAGGCGATTTTCTCAATATTTTGATTTTCTTGGCCAAATATTGTCCTATCCTAACAAACCACACATCAATGGAACGCTTATTTATTAAAAATTGACACTTATGACTGGTTTTGTGGTCCAGGTCACATATGTATTTTAATATTCAAGGCCTAATTAATGAATTAAACTTAATTTAATTACTTATATGGATAATTTATTTTAATATATTTAATGACTGAATTAAAGCATTCAACATAGTGTAAAAGAATCACATGTGTGTTTTTATGTGGTCAAAAATAATGCTAAAACCATCCACCTCACATAATCTAAATGCGGACTGAAGAGGATACACAGAGAGTATAAAATGAAATGACTTCAGTAAAGAGTTATAATGTATAAAGGACAGAATATGATGTAATGCTTGGCTGCATCTGTACATGCGATTGTGCCCTTCTGTTAATACTGTATGGCAAAAATAACCTCTATAATTTAAAAGTAAAATAATATAGCAATTTTATAGCACCTCCATATATCAGAATAATGGCCACACCTGAGGCTTCTCTGTAGCTGCATCAGTTGTAAATAGAAACAGAAAACATATAAATATAAATAGAAAATGTGCATTAAAACTTACCTTTTTACATTATAGAATGTTGCTGCAGTTATTCAGATTTGGAAAATTATTCAATGTCTATTTCTTTCTATGCTAATTTATTCTAATGCTGATGTTGATACATACCTTTTTGCATTAAGTGTTAGAAACCTATTCAAGTCAAGCCCAAAAATGCTCTTCAAAATCCATTTTCTCATTTTATGCTAATTAGCCATTATAAGAATTATTCCTATATTGTGTGTTCTGTGGAAGTATTTGAGGCACAACCATCTTAGACAAATGAAAGTTCAACTCCAAACACTCCAGGCACAGAGATAGGTAATTATGAAAGTTGGGGTGAAAATCTATTAATAAAACTCTTAATTAAAAATTACATTATTTAATATCTCAAAAACTTTCTATTCAACATTTAAGAAGAAATGTTTTTTTGCCCAAAGC